>JAMPIO010000147.1:0-270201 GCA_024699865.1 Aphelenchoides fujianensis | reverse complement strand
AGCGAGCGGGGCACGAGGGGCGCGCCGGTCGAAGCCGCGGGAGCGGGCGAGCGGGTGGACGTCGGCGGAACGGCGGAGGTCATCGAAGCGGGGAACACGACGGTCGTTGTCGTCGGCGTGAACGCGCGGAAGCGCTCCCGCATCGAACCGAACGCGTCCAGACCGTCGGCCCGGGCGCGAACAAACGACGGCGGCCGAAGTTTGAGCGGATTCGGCGCCACGGTTTGCTGCTGGAAGTCGCGACCGGTCGGGGCTGAAACATGCAAAGAAGTCGAGTGAACGACGCAAGCAACGGATAGACGTTTCTTTCAAGAACATCCCGCTATTCCCTCTGCCCACTCACGTCGTTGACCAATCAATGCTTTCTGATGCGGACTGTCCGCCTTCATCTCGCCCGCTTCGTTCTGCAGCGCTCTCGACTCGCCGCTCTCCGCATCGAACGGAGCGGCCGTGGTCGTCGTCGTCGTTGGAGGCGGCCGCGTGCTCGTCGGCAACGAAGCGGTGGCCGCCGCCCGGGCGTCGCGCCCTGCGGCAGGCGGCCGATTTGGAGCTCCGAGCGGAGCATACCGCGCGACCAGCCGCCCACCTCTCGACCGTTTGGCCCCGAGTTCACGCGAGCGCTGGCCGCCGCCTTCTCCCGTGCGGCCGCTGCGGCGGCGGCGGCGTTCTTCGACTTCTCGTATCGAATCTCCAGCTCGTCGTACTTCGTCGTGTTGAAGGCCGGGTCGAGGAACTCGGCGAACTCGTCCCCAAAGAGATCGGCGAAAGCTGCAAGAAGGGAGCGAGCGGTGAATGAATGGCAGACTTTCGCCGTCGAACTCACGATTGAACGGCTTGGGCGTGGCCCACGGGATGACGGGCGGCGGCCGGCGATTGATTTGCGTCCCGAATTGCTGCGGGGCGACGAGCCACGGGGGCGGAGGCGCCTCCGCTCCCACCGACGGCGCACCGGCGGCGTTCTTCGGCGACAACGCGGAGAAATCGACGGGCGCCAAGTCGACCGTTCGGGGCAGAGAAAAGGAGGCCCGCTCGCCGCTCTCGCTTCTCGTCGGCGCGTCGATCGATTCGGCGATTGCGGGCGACGAGGCGGACGGCCCGAACGGGAGCAGCGACGAGGAGATCGGGAGTGCGGGAGCCGACGGAGGCGGCGCAACGACGAACGGGCCGAAGTTCAGCGACGGCGGCGGGGCGGTCGGCGATTCCACCGGTTGGAGCGGCCACGAGGGCGCGGGCGGAGGCGCTGGAGGTGCCGGAGTCGGGACGAACAGGTCGAACATTTTGGCGAACGAGAGCGGAGCGGTCGGCTTCGCCTGCCGCACGAAGTCGCTTCCGCGCTGCGGCGGCGGCCGGAAGGCGGGCGGCGCGACCAGCGGACGCTCCACGGCGCTCGGCGGCGGCAGGCGGAAGTCGGCCGATCGGAACTGGGCGCTATCGGAGGAGAAAGAGGCGGGCGGCGCGGCCCCCACTCGCCGGTTGAACTCGTCGATCGTCGTCTGCAGTTTGGCGGTCAGGGCGCCCAGTTCGGGCGTCGTTGTGTCGAGGATCCACGGAGCTGCTGTCGTTTCTTCCCTGTTCTCATGAAGCGGCTTTTGAACCGCCTCCTGGAGCGGCTCCTGGTTTACTTCCTGGTTCGAGTGGAGCGGCGCGTGGATCGGCGGCGGAGGCCAATCGAACGCATCGGACGGCGCGATGGACGGCGGTCGTGGGACGGCCGCTCGCTGTTCGTCGACCGGCGACCATTCGGGCGGCTGCGGAGCGGAAGGCGCGACTTCGGCCGGGGGCCACGACTCCGCCGGGCGCACGTCCAAATGCTCGTGATCTCGCCGGCTGTCCGCGTCCTCGCCACCTTCGGGACTCGCGGGCGGCTGTCCGCCGTCTCCCTCTTCTTCGGAGTTGAAAAACTTGGCGGCTTTGGCTTGGAGGTCGGGGTCCCGCTCGACAGCTTCGGGATCGTCGGCTTCCGCTCGCTTCTCGTCAGTCGCCTCCTCGCCGCCCGCCGCGCCCAACCGCTCGGCCGCCAAATGAGAGCCGCCGAGCGAGACGAACCGTTGGCTCTTCAGCTTCTGGATGTTCAGCGAGCACAACTCGGAGCGGACGTTCAGGAAGTCGACGAGGCCGGTCGCCGGAGCACTCGGCGCGCCCGACTTCATGACCAGCGAGAACTGAACGGAAGCATGAGGAGGAGGATTTGAGAAAGCTCTCACGAAGACGGGAATGTTCCGTTGAATGGACAGCTGGATCGTTTCGATCATTCCGTGTTTGTTGGCGTCCAGCTCGCGGCATTCGCTCACGTTCCGCCCGCCGGAGATCTGCGACCAGCAAAGCTCCATGCTCGTCGCGGGACTCGCCCAGTGGCTGCAAACGAAAGGAATCAAGTGGGAGAAGTGGGAGGAGAACAAACCGCAGCCAAATCTTCACGTTGCCCGTCCGCGAGCAGTACGAACACGACTCCAGCGCGGAGATCTCGCTCGAATCCCCGACTGTCGTCGAGTAGTAGGTTTGGCCTTCAATCGATCGATGGTTGAAAGAAAGAATGAGCGGAGATTACCGGGCGGCGGCCGCAACAGCCCCGTGCGGAAGTTCTTTCGGTACCACGCCTGATCGATAGATTCGTGTCGTTGCCACGGCACCGAGTAGTTCGCCGGCCGCCAGCAGCACTCCGTCGACAGACTCGTGCAGTCCGTGAAGCGGGCATCCGTGTGAAGGGACATGAAGATGAGGAGAAGGACGACAAGCCCTGAAAGAATAAGGGACTTGAGACTTCGCACTGGAACGAGCAACTTACAGAATGTCCTCATTGATCTCGACAGCATAAATCGATGAGAGCAAGTCATTGAAACTGTGAACCGGTGGATGTTTGAGCGGTTCGTCACGTGGCTCTCATCTGATTGAGCGGACACTGACGAGTGGATTGGAGCGCTGCAAACGAGCCAGTGAGCCCTTTGACAAACGAAAGGAAAGGACGCAAACACGAATACACCACTTGACAGAAGGCGTTGGTCAGGCTGAACATCGGATCAAAACACGAGCAACCGGCAGCACTCAATGCCACTTGAAAGATCACAACCACAGGCAAACGAACCGGAAGACGAGTCTCTTCTTCCTTCGTGGTTGATTGGAAGAAGAAGCACAAAGAAGCTTCCTTCTGCAACATCCGCCGGTTCGCTCACCTCTCCGTCGGATTCGCAGAAGAAGCCGCCGGTTTTCCTGCGGATCGGTAGTGTTTGCCGAATCGCCCGCCCCGCTCTTCTCCGCCGCTTCCGATCGCCACCGCCGCCCACCGACCAAACGCAAACAATCGGCGAGGAATTCGGAAAGCGGCAAACGAGTTCGCCCGAAACGGATAAGATGGGAGGTTAGAGAAATGAGGGTGAAAAAGCGAGCGAGTAGTCGGAGGCAGAGGACATGGCTTTAACTCTTCTGTACGAGTGCTTAGATAACAACAAGAACAAATCAGGCGGTCTTCTTCTGAAATCCCCTTGCTCGCACGAATCCCGCCGCTTCGCTTGTTTACTCGCTCTTTTCGGCGATCGCCGCTGATTTCCGTTCGCTCCGCCCGCGCCCCGCCGCTCGATTGAAACCGTTTGGTTTCGAACCGAAGAATGCGGCGGAAATCGTTCGGGAGATATTCGTGCGATCAGCAGCTCAAATAAGCGCAATGTTTGAACTGAAAGACGACAAGTGGAAAGCTCGCAAACGAAGGTTCTGACGATTGGATTTCACCAGCCAGCCAACTACATCGCCCATGAATCACAGTTCAAAACAACTTTTCGAGCAGCAGAAAGAACCCCAATTCTTGTTCTTGAGATCGCCCGCCCGATCCTTGCAAACGAACAAAGAAATCACTCGTCCACGTGCTCATTACTCCTTTCGCAATTCGGCGAACAACAAAGAAGACGGCGGGGGGATTACCGGCGATCCCACGCGCGGATGATCCCGAACGAGCCGGCGGCCGGTCACTCCGCACGTGAATCCGCGCCCATCGGCGGTCATTTGCGGGCGATCCGCCCGCTTTTAGCCCGAAGGAGTCAAAAGAAACCTCAAACGATCGAAGGTCGCCCGAAAGCCGCGGCAAAAGAAAGTGAAAGACGTTCCCAAACCCTCCGAAAACCCCGAATCGCCGTAAATTCCCGCTGATCCGTAAAGGACCTTCGAATTTCTTTGATGACACGTGGGAATTCTGCAGCGGTCCGCTGGCATTAGAAATGGAGTTTAGCTCACGAAAGGCAGCAAGCCGACCTTGACGCTCGCACTTTCACTAGCTGGTGAGCATCGAACCCTACGCGCAAAGAAGAGGTGTTGCAGCAGGCCTGCTTTTCAGCTCCTTTGGGAAGAAAACGAATGCCGCTGGGTAACAGCAGCGAAAAGCATCCTGCAGTTTCAAGCACACCGAGCGCTCCCGACTGTCGATGGAGTGACCGGTGGACAGAAATTATCCGGTCGTTCACGTCTCAAACAACCTGCCGACCGAACAGCCCCCTTCCACCTCCGCCCTCCACAAACCAAAATGGCGGCGCCCAACCAAAACGCTGGACGTTGGGCGGTCGTAAACGTTCGCTGCGGATCCAGCGGCAAGTTGCAAACCGGAGGCAAATCGCCGCTTTCTCACCTTCCGAAGAAGGCGGGAATTATGAGCGGCGATTGGGGAGAAGACGACGAGCGGCGGCGGGCGGAGAAGCCAATGGAGCGGACGGACGAAATCGCTCGCCGATCCACGAGGCCGAAGGTCAAACGGGCGGTCGGGCGGGCGGCAAGAAAGCGGATCTCCGGACGGCAAACCGAACGATGTTTGCGATTCGAATCGCCGCCCGCCCGCTCACGCGCAATTGGGCACGAGGGCGATCGGCGGGCGGGCGGACGACCCGAACGGGAGCGAAAGCGGAAAGGCGAAAACGATCGAACGAAAGCGAAATGGAAGCCGGACGTTCGCTTGCAATAAACGCCGCGATCAAACTATCTACAAGAAGGGCAATAGAGGCGTAAGCATTGAGGAAGCTATTGCTCACGTACGACATACGAGCATGAAATCAACCCCGCCAGCTTCCGGACATTCCTCCTTCACGCCTTACAACCAACGTCTTCCATCGGTCAACAAACAAACTTCCGTTCTATTGAGAAACGGCAGGAAAGCGGCATGCTCTCCGCTTTCTTCTTTCGTGCTTTCGGTTCACGTTCGGCGCCGTTTGTCGTTGGGTGCGGTCATTTCCTCGCCGCCCACTCACCTGCGGTCATCCACTCCACTCGCTCGTCCGCCTGCCCGCCCGCCTGCCCGTTCGTGACTTCCGATCGCTCGCCCGATTTTATTCGCGTGCTTGTTCGCTCCCTTCCGGCGGAGGCATGATCCCCCTCGTTGCGGTGAACAAACGGAGCGGCGGAGAAAGTTGCGGGCATTCAAGCAGCATGTGCGTGACTTGCAAGGAGGTAATCGTTCTATTGGGTCGTCCTTCGATTTGAAACAACGTTGCTTTTGGTTTCTCCGGCCTTTCACTCGTTCAATCTTGCCGTCAATCACTGGAAACCTTTCGAACAAACCTCTCGCTCCAACGTATCGTTTGTTTTCGAACATGTTTATTGCGAAAGAACGGTCAATGTGTGGACGAACAAATGGGAACAGAAGGGAGCAATGGAGGGAACGATGGGCGAAGGCGGAAGGAGGCGGGATTGTGACGAGTCATTCGAAAACGAGGGACAACGAAACGAAGACCAATGGACAGTCCAACAACGAGGGGGAAGGCGGGAAAGAAATAAAATACACGATGAATACAGGAACGAAGTAGTCGCAACAGAGGAACGAAACAAATCGAGCGACTCAAAGGGAGACCTCGGGGAAGCGTTCGGCGTACCGCTCGTCCCGCACGTACTTCACGTTCACGAGGTTGCCTGCAATTCACGACCGTCAAGTCAAAACAATCACGATGCAATGGACGAACCTCGAATCCATTGCGTGTGGAAGGCGTCGAAAGCCTTCTTGGCCTCGGAGAGCTCGCGGAACATCAGGTACACGCACGACTCGTTGCCGCGGAAGATGGAGAAATGGACGGGCACCACGGGGCGCAGCTTCTCGTAGACCTCGCGACGCACCAAGTCGTCCTCCGATCTGAACGATTGGGAGCGAAGATCAATGGAAATTGGAGGAAGAAACAAACCGATTCGAGTCGATCAGCCCGCGAATTTTCAGGCAACGCGTGAGGGCCAACGTGGGCGCGTGGTGGGCTTGCGGCGAGCGTTCCACCAGTCCTAAACATTCCAGCAATCGAATGAAATGGAAGGGGAACTCACCCGCGTATCCCTGGGACAGATCGTGCGCGTTCGCCCACACCCAAACGTTGCACTCGACGCCGTTGATCACCCGGTTCTCGGAGCGCATCCGCGAGTCCTGACTGTTGATGAACTCCACGGCGCTCTGCCACAGCGTCCAGTCGGCTTCCGTGCGGCTGCAAACGAACGGAGATTCAAAGGAAAGAGGAATGAAGCGGACGAACCGAGTGGGCGGCATGATGGCGTCGCGAATGTGTTGCTCGGCGATGCCGCCGGTGCCCGCCTCGCGCACCCGATCGGCGATCTTGTCCACCAACTCCATCGTTTGGCGCTCGAAGCGGGCGCGCGTCAGTTTGCGCTTCTTGTAGTAGAGGAACGGGACGAACAGGAGGGCGCCGACTGAAAGCAAACCGCCGAGTCAAACGAATCAATTCGAAAAGAAGGAACTTGCCGACGACCGTGAGCAGCACCGGCAGCACGGCGTAGTTGTAGAAGAAGGCGAGCGTGTCCGAGATCGTGCCTGCAATACGCGAGCAAATGGAAAGAATTGGAAAGAGGAAACTGACCGAACAAAATCCGCCGTCCGCGCTCGACGGTCTTCGGGTGGGCGGTGAAGAGGTAGGCGAGGACGAGGATGATCGTGAACGACGCGAAGCAGATCATCACCCACTTGGAGACGTCGCCCCAGCCGCTCGCCTGCTGGAACTGCTGGAGGCGATGGCGGTTGATGGGCGGCGAGGCGCGACCGCCGGGCGTTCCGTAGACGCCGCGCTCCGAGGGCAGACGCGAGCGGACGGTCGAGGTGTTCGCCGAGGAAGAGTTCCACAACGAGGACGAACTCCAGGGCGAACCGTTGAACGCCGACGAGCGCGGCGCGGGCGGCTGACGCGTCGTGGAGATGCGCGGCGACGGCGTGTGCGAGGGCGGCGAATCGTTGCGGAACGCCGTGGAGCTCCGCGTCGAGGCGCGCGGCGAAGCGTTCGGCGTCGTGCGCGGCGAGTCCCCGCGCAGGGCCGACTTGTGGGGCGACGGCTTCCGGCCGGCGGTCGAGCTGCGCGCCGGCGGCTGCGGCTCGTCGGGCGGCGGCTCGTGGCGCGCCGTGTCGTTGCGTGGGGACGCGTTGTGCGGCGACGCCTTCCGCGCGGGCGACTTGCGCGGCGAGGGCGTTCGCGGCGAGGGCGTCCGGGGGGACGGCGGCGTCGGCCGGCTGGTGGCCGACGAGCGGCGCGACGAGGCCGCCGACGAGTTGCCCGAGCGGAAGGCCGCCAGCTTCTTCTCGTAGAAGGAGCGGGTCGCCTCGACCACCGGCCCCACCTTGAAGCCGAACTCCGCGAGTTCCCCCTTCAGCTCGGCCGCCGTCAGATCGGCCGGCGACTTCATTCTGCTGCACGTGGTCGGCCAAGGACCGTTGGGGGAATTCTTTGACCTGAAACGAGAGAAATGAACCGAAAGAAGCTTGAGAGATGTGTGGGAAAGGAATAGACGGCCATCCACGAGCAATTCACCAAACGAAACACGAAAGAAGCGACCAGACCGGGAATTTTAACCGAAAGAAACGTCGCCTAACCGAGTGTCGAAATCGAGCCGTCTGGCGGGCGTTCGGGAGAAAAACATCTGCGGACTTCGGACCAAACTTCAGCATCTTCCTTTCTAGCCGCTTCCAGCCCCGATTAGTCGACGAAAGACATCCCCTCACCACTCAACTTTTTCGAGCGGCCGTCAACAACAAAAAAGGCTGGACGAGGGGCCCGGCGAACGCGGGAACTCGGCGAGCCGAACGCCGCCGCCCGCTCGACGCCACGGTTTCGAATTGCCGCGCAATCCGGCCGGGACGCGGCGACGGGCGGCAGGGACGCGGCGTTGCCCCCGATCGGGCGGCGGTGTTTACCGAAGAGTTTGTCGCTTTCGAGCTTCAACCGAGAAGAATATGGTTGGGCTGCTCGTCAAGACGAGCAAAGCAGGAGACAACAAGTGGAAGTCCTTCAATTGCTTCAGAATCGTTCCGGTCAGCATAAAATCCTTGAATCGAGCAATAAATTTATTTCCGGTCGAAAAAATGCCTCGAACAAAAAGCAGTGTGAGTCAAAAGTTTGTTAACGAGTAGTCAAGTAAAGAAGGTTAGATTCCTTAAGAATTCACGTTGTACTTCGAGTGAGGATTGATGAACATCATCAGCAGTGGAAAGAACAGAATCAGCAGTCGAAAGAGAGAATAAATTAAGAACACATGTAAAGGAGGAAGAAGGACGGAGGATCCACTCAAACGAACGCTCTGCTCAATGCTCCATCGGCTCCTGCTTGACTTCGTTGAGGGCGGGCTCGCCGGCGGCCGCCGCAGCGGTGGACGGCGGGGCGGGAGTGCCGTCGGGAGCGGCCGGAGCGGGCGGCGGCTGTCTCGCCTTCTCCTCCTCGATGGCGACGAGATCGCAGATGTCCGAGAGTGTCTGGTCGACCACGACCTGCTCGGCGCGGGCGCTCATCGGCATCGCGCCCTTGGGGATCGTGTAGCGGAATTTGGGCCCGAAATTGCAGCGAACGGTCGCCTCGTGGAAGAGCGAGACGGCGGGGAAGTAGAAGCCCTCGTAGATATCGCGGAAGGCGGCGCCCTTCGACTTGCCGTTCAGAAAGAACTCCACCTGCAATTCGAGCGAACAATCAACGAAAAGAAACGAGTGGACTCACCTTGCTGCCGGACACCTCCTTCAGTCGGGCGACGGCACCGCTCGGGTCGTCGTGCTCCTCGAAGAAGTGATGGGATTTGAAGCGAATCACTTGGTGGTTCTTGTGCGACTTGGGGAGCATCGTCCCAATGGGGCGGTCGTTCTCCAGCTGCTCCTCCCAGTCGGGCAGGTCGATCAGACAGCCCAGGACGTCGCCCTGCTTGAAGCCGGGCGGCGAGTAGGTGGTGCCGAAGCCATCGTGGAAGGCGGTGCCCTTCAGCGAGCGCCAACCGTACGAGAACTTCGAGTAGCCGACGCACGCCTGAATGACGGCTGAAAACCCGTGGGTTGGTGGACGACGCCAAGCGGAGTGCAGCCTACAGTGCGAGCGCGCCCAGCCGATGCGAACGTGCGAGTCGCCCGGCTGGCCGAGAAATTCGACCTCAAAGTACCACCGGCCGTACGCCACCGAGTGGGTGGCGCGCGCCATCGCGTAGCCGCCGTTCCCGGTCAGCGTCAGCCCGTCGGTGTCCAGCTTCAACTGAACGAAACGAACAATCGATTAGACGAAAGAAATCAATGGGCTCACTTGATGGGCGCGATCGTTGGGCGAAATCGAGACGCCAGGCGGGTTTGTGATGCGAAAGTGGTGCGGATTGTTCACATGGGCGGCGGGATCGTCGCTCTGCGGTGCCGGCTTTGCGACTTCGCTCCTGCAGTCATTCAAGTAAACAAACAAATGAAAAAAGGAGAGCTCACTTGTTCGGAACGCACGGATCCTCCTCGGCCAGATGGTAGCGGAGTTCGCCGCGATTAAAGGGCGCGTCCACGTTCTGATTGACGCCCTCGTTCAACGGTTGGGGCTCCGAGTTGCCCGTCCTTCAACCGTCCGCATTCAACACCCAAAAAGAAAGAGGGGAACTCACGTCCGGTAGCGCTTCGGAACGGACGTGAGGACGCTCTCGACGGCCTTGCGACGCGACGCTCCGCGCGTTTTGGGGCCCGAATCCTCGTCCGGCGGCTCCAAGACGGCCGTCGGCTGTTGGGAGGGCGGCCGTTTGCCCAACTGCAAGCACGAGAGTCCATTGGGGATGAACGGAAGGAAGCTCACGTTGCGGACGGCCTTGTGCATCGGCCCAATGGTGCAGAGGTCGCGCTCCTTCAGTGTGTACATGTTGTCGTCGTCGTCCTGCGCGAGGAACAACTCGGACTCCTTGACGAGCGTCTTCGCTATGGTCGCGTGCCAGGTGTTCTTCACGCGACGCGCCAACGGCGTCAACGACTCCCAGTTCTCGTCGAAGAAGGGGATGATTTCGTCGTTTAGGTGGAAGAATTTTGGCTCCGATTTGGTGATCAGCTCGTTCAGATCGGCCGCCTCAACGTCGGGGTTCTCCTTCTTGAAGTGATTGACGACCATGTTCGCCAGCGCCATGATGCACATGTGCGAGAAGTCTGAACTCAACAAGAGGAATGCAAACAATCGAATGAAAGAGAACTCACTCGTCTGCTTGGCCGACCAGGACTCCTTCTTGTCCGGCGCGCAGTCGCGGCACATGAACACGTAGCAGACCATGAACGGAAGGCCGTAGCTGCAGGAAACCGTCGCTTAATCGACGAAAGTGAGTGGAAACAACGTACAATTCCTTTAGGTCGCGGAAACACTTCTGATGGAACCACTTCTTGCAGCCGTTGCAGTGCAGCTCCATCAGGCCCAACTCGCGACGGCCGTTGCTGAATGCAGCGAGTGGATCAAAAGGAAAAGATGGGAAGGCTCACCAATAGCAGACCTCCGTCGGCATCACCTCGTCCGTCGGCTCCTTTCGCTTCGGGCGCATTTCTATCGAGCGGGAGTGCGAGTGAGGCCGGCGGATGTATCGGGGCTGCAATCGAACGAAATTCAGAGAGAGTTGTCGGAGAATCCACGAAATAGAAGCGAAAGGAACGAAGATTCGTGGATTTCCAGTAAACAAGCAGAATTGCTCGAATTTCACGCGTGTTTGGCGTTCTCCACGTTCAAGCACGTGAGTTCGTCAATGCTGAAGGAAAAGCTCGATGATTCGACTGCCATTCGTTGCATTCTCGTCGAATTTCGACTCCAATTCGCATTCAGTAGAAAAGAACGATGAAGCGGACGATGGCGGGCGGAATGCCAAGAAGACGCCATTTTGACGGCTTTCCGTTCGGGACCCTCGACAAGCCACTGGATGGACGAGCTCGAGTCGAAGAATTTCTCGTGTAAAGTCCGAGGAAAACGAAAGAAAGCTGAGGATCTGCTCCACAAAGCCCCCACACGAATCAATTGATCAGATCCTTCTCACACGTCTACTGCTGTTCGACGCCGGTAGAATGGTTTGGTTGCTTCTTCACCGAATTTCTTTGTTTGTTCCTTGAGTTCAGGTCCGTCGAGCAGCTGCTTACAAAACGTTTATTTTGTCATTCGAATTACAACAATTGGGAGGGGGCGAGCAATCGAAGAAGCGGAAGAATCCGAGCGGAGAGGAGCGGGCGAAAGGAGGAGAGCAATGGGCGATAGAAAGGAGGAGGATTCGATTAGCATTCGATTTGTTTACGAGAGAGAGAAGAAATGCGTGTTATGTACAACAGATTGCGAGCACTCGATGGCCGGTGGGGACGGCCGAGTGGTGGGCGAAGAACACGCGCGTTAATCTCAGCGACGGCGAGAGGACGTGGTCGACGAAACAAACGGAGGAGTATTTTGGTTTGAGGAGAATTTAAAGCATTAAAACGGGATTAAAGCTACGAATCGAAGCAAACAGTTGGGAGAAGCAGGGAGCGGAGAGTCGTGCAGGTCTGCCGATGGAGCGGCCGGACGCACGAGCGTCGATCGACGGCGTTTAGTTGGCGAGTTCTCCCCTGAAATGCGGGCATCAAACAAGAGGAAGACGGCCGATGAAACTCACTGGAGGATCTTGGTGTCGTAGGAGAAGAGCAGGAACTCGACGACTGAAAGCACGCGAATTGAGCGAATGCCCAAGGGATCGGGGGGACTCACAGATGAGGACGGTCGCGCCGACCATTCGGCCGCGCTGGTCGTTGAACTCCACGTGCCACCAGACGAGCAGGATGGTCGCCACCAGGAAGAGGATCTGAACGCGCGGATTCGAGGGGAAAGAAGGGCGGGGCTGCGACTCACGGTCATGACCACCGAGTACAAGCGCTCCAGCTTGTAGACGGACAGGTTGAGGAAGTTCAGCAGCTGAACGAGTGGAAATGAGCGTCCATTCAACGAAAATCAAAGAAACGTACGAAAAAGACGATGTTGACCACGACGGCGACGAAGTTCAGGCCCGAGGCGAAGCCGACGCGGCCCTCTGCAATCGGAAGGAAGTGATTGGAAGGAGGAGAACGAGGGGAACTCACCGCCGAAGCAGCTGCGGCCGCCCACCCACGAGTAGCAGAGCAACGAGCAGATGATGAACCCAATGATGATTTGGATGACCTTGATGATGCCGCGGTTCGTGGAGAGGTACGCAGTGTTCACGCCGGCCATTTTGTTTCGAAAATTCGCGAGCGATCGGGTGCGCGAAAGGAAGTGAAGTTGAGTTTACTGAAATCCGCAAAAAGTGAGCGAACGCCGACGGATGGGCGCGGCGATTGCGATTCGCGTCACGAAGGCAACGAACGGCGGACAAAATCGGTTGGGTTCGAGCCGAAACGAACGATTTGTACGGGGAACGATCGAGGGAGACCGACGGGAGTGGGGAAGGACGAGCGAAAAGAAGCGCCGACCCTGACGGTCGGTTTCTTCGATCAAATCGAAGCGCCTTTCGCTTTCTGCCGACAATTTCGTCTGCCGAATGGACAAAAGGACGTAAAGGAGAGGAATGCGGCTTGAATGAGCGACGTTTGGCGACAAGCAAAAACGGATTCGCGTTCTATGCCGAGTTCGAAGCACACCACCCACACCACCACACCTAACGATCAACCGACTGTTTCGTTTCACGACCACAAGCCAACAGCAAGCCCACGGACAACAGCAAAGCACACCACGAATCACTACGTCTGTTTATTAGAGAAGAAGGAGTCACACACACGAGGCGGGGAGCCGAAGCCCCCGACCTCACTCCACAACAACGAACGACTGGACAGCAGTGAGAGGGGAGACGAGTGAGCTTAGCAGGAGGAGCGAAAAGAGTGTGAAGCTTTGGAGAGATGGGAGAAGTGGAAGGCGATGTTTACAGTTGGCGGGAGGCTCGTCCGCTCGTCCTCAGTTGGTCATCTCGCCCTGCAACGACGGGAGGATGAATGGAGGGAGTGGAGGCGAAGGGAACGAACCTGCAGGATCTTGACGTCGAAGAGGAAGAGCACGAACTCCACGCAGATGAGGACCGTCGACGCGATCAGCCATCCGCGCTGGTTGTTGTGCTCGATGATGTACCAGACGAGCAGGATGCCGGCGATCAGGAAGAGGACCTGCAAGCGAGCGAGGGATCATCAACCGACCGAATGGAAGGGGAACTCACCGTGCAGATGACGGAGTACAACTTCTCGAGCTTGTAGAGCGCGTTCACGTCCAGGAACTAAAGAATGGGGAGGGTGAGGGGAAGGGGGACTCGTTGGAGGGCGTCGCTTGTCCCAAACTCACGTTCAACACGAAGAGGACCTAAAACGGGGTTCCCTTTAGAGGAAAGCAAAACTATTTCCTACGATGTTGATCACCTAGAAGCGAGAGGGATAAATGAGGGAGTGCAGAGGGAAGGACTCACCACGACGACGAAGTTCAGTCCGCTGGCGTAGCCCAGGCGGCCCTCTGCAACGAGCGGGAGTGATCGGAGGCGGACGAAAGGCGGGGGAACTCACCTCCGAAGCAGCTGCGGCCGCCGTACCTGCAGGGGAAAGGGGGATGAAAAGGATGAAGGGGAGAGTGGAGGTGAACTCACCAGTTCGCGCAGAGCAGCGAGCAGATGATGAACCCGACCACGATCTGGAGGATCTTGAGGATGCCTCGGTTGGTCGACAGGTACGCGGAGTTGACGCCCATGATTGCGGTTGAGGAAGACGAGGGAGGTGAGTGGGTTGCTGCAACGAGAGGGCGCCGATTAGACGGGAGTTCGTGGGCGGGGATCACGCTGCGCGTCGACGCGAACACGCGGCAATCAATCAGCAACGAAGGGGACGAGCGGGAGGGTCGATTGCTCTCGCTTTCGTGCCCTCCGATGAACGGCGCCCTTCTTTCTTGCGGCCACTCGACCACAACGACCGACAGACAAACGAAGAGGAACACACACCAGAACGACGAACGGCTTCACTCCAAACACAGGACAAGGACGACGACCACAAGTGGACGAGTGGCACAGTTTATTCTTTACATGGACGGAAAATACGTGCAGACGGGACAGACACACGGACAGACGAACGAGAGGGTCGATTTGGTCGCATTGGGGGCGAAAGGAAGTAGAAATCGTGGGAGAAGTGTGCGAGAGGGTGAGTGCGGGGCAAGTGGGTGCATTCGGGGGGAGACGCCGCCGCCGCCGCTTAGTTGGCGACCTCGCCGTTCAGAATCTTCGTGTCGTAGAGGAAGAGGAAGAACTGGACGACGATCAGGATCGTCGAGATGATCAGGTTGGTGCCGGCGAAGTCGTGCACGATCAGCAGCCACACGAGCAGGATGGCGGCGATCAGGAACAGCACGCAGCCGATGATCGAGACCATTCGCTCCTACAACGACGAGGATGCAACGTGTGCGGGGCGGAAGGGAGAGGAGGGGAAGGGTGGACCGCCTCGATGCCCCGCCAAGAACCCGAGGGGCCCGCCCCGCTTACCAGCGAGTAGTTGGACATCTCCATCAGATTGACCACAAGTAGCACGATGTTAATTATCTAAGACAAATGGACACGTCTACGGCACGTACAACGACCGCAGAGGACGTACCACAAAGACGAAGTTCAGGCCGGACGCGTAGCCCACGCGGCCCTCCCCGAAGCACGACCGGCCGCCCAACCACGAGGCGCACAGCAGGCCGCAGATGATGAAGCCGATGACGATCTGGGCGATCTTGATCAGGCCGCGGTGGGTGGACAGGTAGTTGGCGTTGAAGGCCATTTCTTCTTCTAGTGGGTGGGTGGGTGGTGGGAGGAGTAGGAGTTTCTAAACGAGTACGTGGACGATGGACAGGACGAGGGACACACGACGACGAACGAACGGGACAAACGAGAACGAGTGGACAAACACGAGGGAAGCGGCCCCCGTTGAGCGCGCGTACCGTAGTGGACGCCCTCCACTTTCGTACAGCGCCGACTTTTGGGCGGGCGCGGAGGCCGTCGATCGCGATCGAGCCGCGTGCCGACGGAAGGCCGCGCTGGTCGCCCTCGCGGTCCGTCGGACACACGTGCAGCGAGTGGGAGCGAGCGAGCGGGCGGATTTGGAGGCCGCGCGGATCAACGCGAGCTCGCGACCGGCCGGCCGTCGGTTTTTGTGCGGCGCGCTTTGGAGGCCGCTGCGAGGGCGCGCCGATCGGCGGAGCGGGTGGGCGGGCGGCGGGGTGAAAAACAAGAGCGCGCATCACGAGTCCGACTGCCGCGCGCCGCCGCCCACTGATGGCTTTTGGCGGCCGCCCGAGTGGTTCGACGGGCGGGCGGCGTCTTGCGCGAAACAAACTCGTAAACAAGACGAAACGAGCGGGCGGACGGACGGGAGTGCGGAAGCGGCGAGCGGAGGGGCGAAGTGATCAAAGAGCACCCGCGCAGTCGACGGAATTCCCGTTCTTCGACTGTCGGCCGGTCATCTCGACGCCCAATGGAGGCCCGCCGTCGAGTTGCCCACTGATTGGCCACAAGGGCGCGCCTTATCAGTCGAGAGCGAGCGAGCGAGGGGAAGCGGGAGGAGAGGGAAGGGAGGGAGTGCCCCGTGCGGAAGACCCGAAGCCCCACAGGTGGCGGCCAATGAACGGCGCGAGTGGACGGCGGGGATCGGTGGGCCCTCGAACTCCGAAGAGGGAGAAGTCGGGAGCACAAAAAACCCGCCGACCGACCGCCCGATGCGGTGGAGCGGAGACTGCGGACGAGCGGCCGACCGACCGGCGAAGAAGACGGCGGCCGGGCAGGCGGGCGGCTTCGAAGGGGGCGGGGCAGCCGCGTGTTTGTTGTTTACAACGAGCGCTGCCCGCCCGCCCGCCGCCGCCTCGTCTTCGCCCGGGCGGGCAGCCCACGACCACGACGAGGCGGCCGGCCGGTCGGTCGGCGTGCTTTTCGCCTCGAAAACAACCACGCGCTCCGCCCGCCCCCTTCGCTCGGCGGGCGCACGAGATCAACGAGAGACGGCGGCGGCGAGAGGGAGGCGAAGGGCGGCCGCGGCCGTGTGAACGAGGCACCCTCTGCACGTCGAACACGCCGTCCGTCGGGTGTTGTTGTTGCCGGGCGGGCGGCTTGCGAAACCAACCGACTGGAACTCGCCGGACGGCGCGCAAGCAAAAGCAAGAGCAAGGGGGCGGCGAGGGAACAACGCGGGGATCAACAGGGTCCACCGGTCGACCGAAGAGGGCCGACTGCAGCGAGGGAGGGCGGCAATCTCGCCAACGAAAACAAACCGGCGGTGATCCCGCGGCCGCTAATCTGCCGGCAACAAGCAAAGCCGCGTGTTTTCGAGCAGAATGCAAAACAAGCCAGCCGACCGGCGGGCCGATCGGCCTCGTCACTCCAACGGCAGCCCCGCTTGATCCGCCGGCCGTCCGCCGTTTTGTTTTTGCGAACCCCCGATGAATCACGAGCGGACGGCAGCCGAACGGACGGACGGATGAGGGCGGTCAATCGAGCAACTTTTGAAGAACCCACCCGAACCAAACCGAAAACACGGCAGCAAGTGAATCACGGGCGAACGTCCGCTCCCGTTCGCCTCCGAGCGCATCAAATCGAATTTCGAAAGCCGGAGGCCCTCGTGTTTTCGATTCACTCTCGACGGAGCGAACGAAAATAATTGCGGCGTGAAAACAAACGAGGAAGATCACGCCGACCGGTCGGCCGTGTGCTTCCGCGTTGCTCTCCTCCTCGTTGTTTGTTTTTCTGCCGTCCGTCGAAATCCAGAGAGCCGATCGCTCGAAAGCATAAACAAGCCCGTGAAGCGCGCGTGAGAACGAGCGGCTTTGCTCTCGCTCCGCAGATCGCGCGCCTTCGACGGGATTCGCTCACCAAACATCGAATCAACAAGACGGCGAGCTGCACGTGTTTTTGTTGGCTTCTTTCCCACTCCCGCGTGCTGCGTGGCCTTTGCGGCTCGCCGGTGGCCGGCCGGTGAGGGAAGAAAGCCGCAATTAACCCTCGGAAATGAAAACAAGCCGACCTTGGTATGGGCTTTTGGTCTTCGGACCCGCAGGAATTGCAATTACCGCGCCGCCGCCGACCAAAAGTCGGCGGGCGCGCAGGTGCGGAGAGCGCGGGGATTTTCGGTCGTTTCCCACCGAAAACCGATCGAACAAAAACGCCGCGCCGTCCACGCGACTCGCTCAACGTCCGACAGGTTCACCGATTCGCGCGGATTGCGCGCAATTTGCTGCCCGATGTTTTTGTGCTCGAATCGAACGAAAAGATGCGCGCGAGGGGGCCTCATCAACAACTCGTCGCTCGTCGCAATCAAAAACAAATCAATCACGAAACCCACCGCGCAACCGCATTCTCCAGCCTCTTCGATGATCAACGACCACCAAACCACCAATAAAACAGAAAGAAGAAGGTCGGCGCGGAAGGTTTCGCGCACTCGACGCGTCTGCGGGTTGGCGGCCGTCCAAAGGCCGCGGGCATCTTTTCGCGCGGTTGTTTTCGTCCGCCGCCGCCTTTCGTTTCGCAACCAACAAAAAACCGTTGGATAAACAAACGGCGGTCGAACGAAAACACTTGCGAGCAAATCGGCGGAAATCGGAACGTTCGGACGGCCGCGGTCGCGGTTTGTTTTCGTTCCGGACGAGGCGGACGGCCGCCTCGCATTCCGGAAGTGCGCCCGCCGCTCCCGCTCCCGCTCGCGATCGACCGGCCGGCCGAAGTCGAAGTTCCCCCGACTTGGAGTTGTTTTCGCCCCGCTCCTCGCCGCAAATTGACGGCGGCAGTGGGCGCAGGAAAGCGAAATAAGGCGATGGGGAAACGCAGTCGGACGGGACTCACATTCCGATCTTTCGCATCGAAACAACGTCGAGCGTCAAATCGAGGTTGTGCGGTCGATAGCGTCCAATCGAATGAATGCGAGCAATCGAGAGATCAATGGCATCATGACGACTCGGATCGGGTCGATCGAATGAGCCGATTGATGGACGGCGCGTGAGTACGTGAATGCACTCCCATGGTCGTTCGGTCGGACGAGAAAATTGCCGCCCGCCCGCCCGCAAATCCGCCCAAGCGGCTGGCAGGCGGTTTCTGGAGTTGTTTACGTCTTCGCGCCGTTTCCGCACTTCCTTCCGCTCGATTCATTCGGCCGGCCGGCCAACCGCAATTGCCCGCCGCGGGCGCCCTTTTCGGAATTCGCACATCGAAACGAGCCCCAAACGACCTTTTCGCGCCGATCGTTTCGCTCCGACGGCCGGCCGGCCGCGGTAAACAGCCGACCGCTGCTGGCCGGCTGCTTGTTGACGTCCCGAATCGAAAACAAATTGCCGCCTTTCGTTCGAGCGGGCGGGCGAACGATTCGGGACGGCGAGAGGGGAGCCGCCGATGCTCGTGTGAAACACGCTCCCGTCTTCGAATTGCCGCCGCTAGTGCGAAGGAGCGGGAGGTTCTCGACAACGGACGGACGTGAACGAACGACTGGCGATCATCCTTGCTGCCTCCGGCCGCCGAAGGAATCGGCCGTCTTCCCCCGAAAAGGAATGCAAATCGGCTTCTCCTCTCCATCCGTTCGCCCCCTCCAAATCGGCGGAAGGCCGGCGAATGCTCGGAGGATTACGAAATGCCCGACCGAACGGAAGCGGAGTGTTTTGATGCGGGCGGCGTGATTTCGGCCGCCGACCGTCCGCCAATCCATGCGAGTCGCCTTTCGAAATCGTCGCCGAGATGGCCGCCGAGTCGTCAAAGCGGCCTTCTTTGGGTGTCCGTGGAGTCCTCTCATTTCCCGATGACTTCAATCAATGACGAGCGACGAGCAGCAACAAACAAGAGGGCACATTTCCTTCCGAAGACGAGCAATCCCTCTTCTCATCCACTCTCCGAAAGGACGAGGCGAGCCCAGAAATCAGTCGCCGAAATGAAGCGGAGAGCCGGAGGACGCCCGAAAAGGAAACACATCCGCCTTCCGTCCATCCTCCCACTTCCTCCAGCTTCGTTGAAGTAAACAACGTTCACATCACCCCTTTCGCTCGTCCTCCTTCCGCTGCTTCCCGTTCGTTTCAATTACGACGTCCGCTCGGCTTTGTTCGGGATTGCGGCGCGCCCATCTGCGGCCGCCCGTCCGGCCGCTTGCTCGTTGGTCATCGAGCGGCGGCGGGCGGCGGGAAGCCGAAATTGGACCGCCGACCGCTGCGAACCGCTCGGCCGAACCGAAAACAAGCGGCCCGAAGTTAAGTGGGAGGACCACGGCGGACATGCCGCCGCAATTCGGGACGCCGTTTGATGCCCGAATCGTCCCGCCGCCGACTTTACGGTCGAACAAACGCGACGGAGAAATCAAGTGGAAATCCGCTTGGATTCGGCAACGAACTTTGCCCTCCATTGTGAGCGGGCTGTAGATTGGAAGGAGAAAGAACCGCTGCTTGGCCGCTGGTGGTTGTTTACTGCCCGGTTTTAATCAATTTCGTCCGCTCATCCCGCTCCAATTCGGCCGACCGAGCGGGCCGAAAACAAAAACAGCGGCCGCCGCTCCGGCCGGACATCCCGCGGGGGCACGGCCGGCGGCCACTCGTTTCGTTCAGACCGGCCGGCTTCTCGTTTCGGTCACGAAGCGAAGCGAAGCGGACGGCTTCGAATCGACGGTCGACTTCCCGCTCCCGGCCGGCCCCAACGACTCGCTCGATTAATTCGCGACGGACGCACGAACCAAAACAAGACGCGGAATTCGCTCGAAACGGAGCGAAAAGAACGACTCGGGGGACTTCTCTTCATTGAACGACGAAAGGAAGAAGGAGGAGATGAATGGATGGAATGTTAATGAAGAATGCGATGCGGAGAGGAACGTCCCGCTTTCGGCGGCCATAATCAATGAATAATGGATGAAGAGCTGGGCGAACAGCCTCGAAGGAAACGGAGTTGTTTACTCCTTCGGGTCCCCTTACGCAATGAATCACTCACGCCGCCCCGTCCAAACGACCATGCGATCCGCGGGCAGCTGTCGACCGACGAGCCACGTTTCGCGGCCGTCCATTCCACAAATCAGGACTCCATTTGGACGCCGCCGAGTGACGGGCGACGGCCGGCGATCCCACGGGCAAACTCTTGCGGAGCGAGGGGACGGGCGGATTGCGAAACGCCGGCCGAGTTTGAAACGGCCGGAAGCACAGTGGGGATGTTTGTTGTTTACGGCGAGTCGTACTTCCTCGTTCCACTCGGTCGGTTGATGTTTGATCCCCGTCGATCTCAAAGCAGCGAGAGGGGCGGTCGGGAATGTCATGTGCGAAGGAGCGAAACAAATCGGTTCCATTCGCATCGCATCGCAAATCCCCGTCGCCCTCCTCCTCCTTCGGCTTGTTTTCGAATCCGTGGCGGACATCTGGCCGGCCTCCGAATGCATTTGGAAGCCGCGGAAGGCCGTGGAGTTGAGGAAGCCGCACATTCGGGCCGGACGGAACGAAAACAAGCACGTTTGGACGAAAGGGGGCAGATTTGAGGGACTTCTGTCCGGGAACAAACGAGGAAGCAATCATCGCCAATCTTTGGTTCTTCCGCTCGTCCGCTTTTGTTCCAACCGCCTGCCCATCAGCCGCCCGTCCGTCCGGCGGCCAAAAGCCGGCTGCCGACCGGCCGAAACGATCGGCCGACGCGCCAGCGGCCGGCCGAGTGGATCGAATGGACGCCGGAGAGCACACGGAAGTCGCAAGGATTTGGAAGTGGGAGGATTAAAACGACGCCAAATGTCCGCACTTGGCCGCCGATCGACCGCATCGTCAATCCGGCCGTCCGTCCGTCCGTCTGCCGCTCGTCATTTCGACCGCTGCTTCGAAAAGCGGCCGGAACAAATCGGGGGCTTGTAGCGATAGAAAAGACGGACAACGAGGGTGGTTGAGGGATGAAGAATTGGCAGAAGAAAGCAGGGATCGCCTGAAGCAAGTCCTCCCTCGCCCGGAACAAACCGCCTTTTATCCAACTCCTCGCTCATCGATCAACGAGCACAAGAAGCTTCTCGTGTTCCCTCAAGCACCATTCGCTTCCGCAAACCGATCAGGAATGGAAACACTCGAGCGGATTAGCCGAAGAATGGTGCGAATTAACTACGGTAAAGCGGGGAGCAGAACGAAGCGATCTGCCGGCTAATCCGCGCTTTCCGGCCGCCTGCTTCCGCTTTTTCGAAATCCCGCGCCCGGCCGGATGTCCGCAGAGGGTGAACGGCGGGCGATTTAGATCGGGAGTTGGCCAAAGCGATTAACGAGCAGAGTTTTGAAACTGTTCGTTAAGATGAACACTTGAGACATTAGCGAGCGTCTTGCAGAAACAACCTGCTTCTTTCTGGAATCTTTTCAGTTGAATTTTGTTGAGGAATTCTGTCGTTACAAAAAAATTGCTCCTATTGTCATGCTCGTTTGCAACGGGATGATCGATTGGTCGGTTGGATTTCGTCCAAACGCCCCCGATGTCATCCGGGCGGTCCCCCAACAAACAAGCAGGCGGGCGGACGGAAATGTCGAGAAGAAACGTGCCGTTCGAGAGGCCGAACGGCAAACAACAACTGCCGCACGGGCGGCCCGGACGGCTTCCGATTGCCAATTTTCCGCCGCGTTTGGCCTCCCGGCGGACGGCCATTCGCTTCTTGACGAGATGATTGCCGCCCGTCCGTGCCCCGGCCTTCTGCCCGCTCGTCCACGAGAACGACCGCTTGGACGGGGGCCCGTCGTCCGCTCGTTTGTTCGGGAATTCTTTCGCTTTCGGCTGACGAATCCAACGGAAAACAGTTGTTGTTTACGATCGGGCCGGCATTCTGCAGCCGCCCAAATTGCCGCCCGAAGCGGACGGACGACCGGCCGACCGGCGTGTTTGTCGCGTGTTGGCCGGCCGCCTGTTCGCGGCCGACCGGCCGTCGAACGGACTCGTTTGCAACCGACCAGAAATCATGACGAATCGGAGGCAGGCCGAAAGATACGAAAGAAAGTGGGCAAGGGGTCGTGCGGAGGAGTTGGGGGATGAAATGAACTGAAGTAGCTTTACCAGCCATGAAGCGAATAAACACCCGATTTCTACCGATTTTTCCATCAATCATCTCTGTCGCACACCACCTCTAACAAACAAAACAACCACCCACTTTAGCAGAGCGGCGGCAGAACGCAAAGAAGAGCAGATCTGCTCGTCCACCATCCTATTCTGCCCTCGTTTACAAGACGCCCTTGCTACTCATTCCTTCTTTCCACTTGTTTATCACCTCGCTGCACACCGCCGGAATGTCGGCAGATGGCGGCCGTAAACCACCGGAAGAGCGCAAAACCGCACTCGTTTACACCTCGTGATCAACAGGTGAGAAACCCAGCACTCTCCGTTGGGCACAACCATTCGCACGCTCGCCCACTCGCTCGCTCATAACCACGATGAAACGATGCGCGCGAAAAGAATTTCCGTTGGTCGCGAGTTTCAACGAAATCGACACCGCAATCTACGGCGATGATCGATCGACCGCACAGGCGAGAAGTAAACAAAATTCGCGCGTCTGCACTCTCCTTTCAGCGACCGGAAGCAAACCGCGCCGGCAGCCGCTCAAACCGCCGCTGTAAACCGCCGCCGGTTTGGTCGGCTGAACTGGAGGCAGCGAGAAGTAAACAACAACAAGGAATGGCGGATCAGGCGTTGCGAGCAGAGCATCCTTAAGCAGTTAAGAGCTGAAGCGTAAGAATAGGCGAGAAACAATGAGGAAACGACCCATTCCACGCTCGAATGTTCCCCTTCGCCCTCAACCGACAGCCAGCTGGTTCTCCGCGACAGTCGAGAACTTTCGATTTGATTCCATCGCAATTCCGATGCCTTCTCACGACTTCCTTCCATCTCCGTCCTTCACCTTGCATTTGTTTCGTTTGATCCTTCGGCTTTGCGCCTTTGCGTCTTGTTTTCGTGACTAATTGCCCACCCGACCGCCCGACCCGCGCGCGGCTTTTTGTCGTCGAATTGCGGCGTTCTCAAGGTCGCCCGGACGGCGGGCAGAAGTCGTGATCAAACGGCGAACAAATCGGAAAACTCGGCGGGGCGCCCACAAGAAACAAACAAAATAATGAGTGGAGGGACTGAGCAAGAATTAGGCAGATGACCTTTTATTTAGTACACGAGTTGGAGATCAGGACAGCGAACGGCATCGAATGCCTATAATGGGTTTCTTTTCATGATGTCACTATTCAATCACTTTTATTGTTCCCTGCTTGTTCGATCGAATTCTGGCATGAAGCCACGACACATCATCGAATGAATCACGCGTTCTCGCCGCCCGTAAACAAAGGCCCGGAGTCAACAGTTGTGTCGACTTTAATTCATCACTCCCGCGTTCTTTTTGCAGCTTTCGGCCAAGGACACTCCGCAAAACGGGCGTGAACGAACAGCCGCCCCGCCGTGCCGAAAGGTCGCCGCGGAACGAGTGAACGCGTGATTCGTGGGCCGCAACGGGCGCCAATTGTGCCCACTTTTCACTCGCTTTCCACTTTCGTCCTTCCCGCTTGTTTTCGATCGTGTTCGCACGTCACCCGCCAATTTGAAACGAGCGAGCGGCTCTTGCGTCCAATTCGGAGGTCATTTGAAACCTCCATCGCCTGCTCGTTTGTTTCGTTTGAACTCGGGGACAGCGAACGAGTGATGCTGTCCGTTTGATGTCGATGTTTCTGGAGTGAAGGTGGTGAGTTTATGCCCTTTTTCCCCCATTTCTGATGGCTTTCCTATGTTTAGACTCCCACCTGATCGAGACCGCGATGTTCCAAGAAGCGTTCGAATTCCGAAATGCGGCGATGCTGCGCTCCCGCTACGACAACGTCCCCGAAGACGACGAAAATTTGCGGAAAGCGGGCGGAGTGCTCGAAGTGGAGCTGCTGGAGGACGAAAACGCCGAGCTTTTCGCCGCGTGCCGCCGCGCGCGCTCGTCGACGCCGCCGGCCGACGGGCGGCCCACTCGCTTCGCGTTGCGGCTGGACGTCGAGGCGAGCCCGCCCGCGGACTACCCGCTCCAAATGCTGCGGATTGCGTTGGCGAAGACGTTTCGCGGCTTCCGGACCGTGATTTTCATCAAACTACCGCCCCGCTTCCAGCGCAAACGGCAGCGAGCCGAGCGGGAGCGCCGCGAGCAGTCCGCGCCGCTCGCCGCCCACTGGACGACGGCCGGCGACGA
Source organism: Aphelenchoides fujianensis (assembly GCA_024699865.1). Taxonomy (NCBI): domain Eukaryota; kingdom Metazoa; phylum Nematoda; class Chromadorea; order Rhabditida; family Aphelenchoididae; genus Aphelenchoides; species Aphelenchoides fujianensis. The sequence continues at coordinate 245,849 of JAMPIO010000147.1, read as the reverse complement.
GAAGCTCGAAGCTCAGCAGTTCGCACGATGGACGACCGAAACGAACGAGTGGCCGAAGGAAGCCAACGGCGGGGAGGAGCGTTGGGACGAGGAGACGACCAAACGGGCGGAAGGCCTCCTGCTCTCGCCGCCCACCTTCGGCACGGCGACCACCTCGACGTTCGCCCCGTCGACTCCGCTCTCCGCCTCGCCCACGCTCACCGCCACTTCGACCGTCTCGTCCTCCTCGGCCCTCCGGATGGACGCCCACCAGTGGAACGAAGAAGACAAAGAGGAGGACGAGGAGGAAGAAGAAGAGGACGACGCCGACGACCACAAGGAACATGAGAGGATGATCGTCCACGACCTCCACCGCCGCCCCGAAGCCCCGCACCTGCCGCTCGTCCTCGACCGCCTGCCCGCGAAGTTCGCCGACCGCCGCTTTGCGAAGCCGCCCGCCGAAAAGAAGAAGAAATTCCTCTGGTTTGCTTACGGTCATTAGTCCACGGATGGATGTGTCCTTGTATTTATTTGTGGATAAACACGAGCAATTGGAGCAAGAGGATTGCGTACGAGCTTTGAGTGGCCGCAATTTCCGCGTCGCTTCGAATCAAAACACTCGAAAAGAACAACCGTCTTCTTTCCGGTTGTTCGCTCCACGCGGCGCTGATTGGAGCTCATTACCACCTTTGTTTTGAAGCGGTGCTTCATCAACCGCAACCTTCAAAGCGCTCGCAACTGGGTCAACGGAAGAACGAAACAAAGACAAACGAACCGAAGGGTTACTTTGCGGTAACTCGCCCACTTTGCTTCTTTGTTTCTTTCTTCTCACTGCAACAAGCAACGAATGGATGACCTTGACGATCGCGGTTTGTCTCGTGAGCTGAAGAGCGCGAATGCCGCCGGCGACTACGAGCACGTGGTTCCCGAGGAGACGATCGTGTGATGTTTGTCGACGATCACAGAAATAAATGAACGAAAGGAATGTGGCGAGACGGGCAGGTACGAGCACATTTGTGATGGGTGCGCGACGTTGTGGAGGACGAGAGAAGCGGCAGAAGGCAGAACATTCCGATCGCGAAGACATTCCTTTCCGTGAACGTTCGAAAGTTTGATTGAAATGTGTTGTCCTCCCAACAGACCGATGAATCACCAGCCGTCGCGCGAGAACGAGCTGGAGTGCGCACTTCGAACCAAAAGTTCAACGGAAAGACGAGGAGCGAGTGAGCAAACAAGCGGGGACGGTGGGCGAAGTTCTTTTTTTCGCCGTTCTCTTCGATTGGTTTCGTGTTCTTTGCGGTGACTCACGCGCCCCGACAGCTTCTTTAAAATTCGAATCACGGCGGACGACTCACGATCACGTGCACGCTTCAACGCGTTCCGAGCCGCCCGGAAGGTCGCAAACGAGAAGGAACATTGGAATGCACAGGGCAGGGGTGATCAAACAACATTTCGCAACGAACAGACGGCTTTCAATTTTTCATAGCATCTCGCTGTTTGTCAAGCAAAATACACTACTCGTCTTGCAGACTACTCATTCTTGACAGTTTTCTCCTACCGATGCTTATGTACGACTTCACATTCGTCTAACACCTTCAGGAACCACTACATCACTCCACAACGGAGCAAAATACATACATCTACCTCTTTTATGGCCACAAGGAAGTCGTAAACCGAGTGGATTGGCATTCGGATTGACAGCCCACTCCAATTCGCGGTTTATGGACCGAAAAGAACGACCTGCGTTCTACGAAACACTTCTTGCCCGTGATTGTGGATTGCGGCCCACCTCCCACGTGTTTCCACGAAGAAATGATCCGTGAACAAACCGAATGCTTCCGCCGTTTCGCCTCGTTTCCCCCGCTTTTGAGCGAAGAAGTGGGCGGTTACGATTTCGTCCTTCCGTGCGGCCCTGCCTCTCGCCTCCATTCGATCAAAATCAAAGCCACTAATGAAGCGGAAAGAATGCGAGAAACGAAGAGTGCGGAGGGATCACGACCTCTGGGCTTTCGAATTGAATTTCTTCGAAGCCCACCCACTTTAACCACCGGCCAAACGAACAAAAGAGGTGAGTTCGGGGGAAATCCGAGCCGATCGGACGGGGCGGACGGCGAAAGCCGCCGAATTCCGTTGGCTTTCGATCGGAGTGGGCAGTGCGACGGGAGCTTAAGGAAACAAGTAAGCAGGCAAATGACTGTCTATGATGAACAGATGAAACGTGTCAATCAGTATCTTAAACACCTTCCGTCCTCGAACGATCAAAATGGCGCGATCTTTGGTCGGCTTGGCCGCGATTATTCCCGGGAACCTCCGGTCGCCGCTTTACGCAATCGCCTTCCGCCTCGTTTCGCCCGCATTCGACGGCCGATTCGCGTAAACGGCGGCCCGAATTTCCGCTCCGCTTCCTCGCTGACCGTCGAGCGAAAACCGCGGCGGAAAGATGGGCATTTCGAAAGGCGGCCCTCGATTCAAGGAGAGCTTCCGTTGGGCGGCAATTGCCCTCAAGCCCCGTGTTTACGTCGAATTTCTTGCAAAACAGTCGACGCGTACGAAAGAGCACGGCGTACTTTCGTCGACCCCAGAAATAACTCACGATGCTCGACGAACACGAAGAACAGCACGAGAACGTCCAATTCCTTCCTCTTGTTCCATTTGAATCGATCAACTTCTTTCATTCCACCACGAGCAAACAAACGGACGGGGTGAACACGAACGAATGTCGATTCGATTGGCCGCCCGATCGATCGGAAAGCACTTCACGGCGACGAGGATCTCGAGCGGCGGGCGACGTGCGGGATTCGAGTGGCAATCCGACGGCAATCCGACGGCCCGGCGGGCAAGAGATCACCTTTCGAGTGCGGGAGTCAAGTGGACCGGCGGGCGGATTGTGAAGTCGACGAGGAAGTCGGGAAGAAGTGAGTCATTCCCATCGGGTACGTGCACTTGATCCACGAGTGTTCGTGCGGGCGGATGAGTAAGTTGCGAACGAGGATGCGGGGATCATCCCGCACACGAGTACACCCATCCACCACCTTTCGATCCACGAGAACAAACTAATGGGAAGCCCAATCTGACCTTCCACTCAACCCAGATCTCGTAATGAATCTCTTCCGCAAGCGATTAACATCCCCCTTCTTCTCCGCCGATCCGAGTACTCACGAGCAAACGAACGAGGGGAAACAATCGCGTACTTTATTCAACACTTCCGCCCTTCACGACACAACAGCCGGCGATAAATAAACAACACAAAGGATAGACAAAGCGGATCAATGGAAGGCCGGGCTCAATCCTCCTCTTCCTCGTCCTCGCCGCTCTCCTCGTCCTCGTCGTCGGTGGACTCGAAGGTGCCCTCGGGCAGCGCGTAGATGCGGACGACGGCGGCGGTGGGGTCCTTCAGCAGGAGGTACTTGCCGACGGGCTGCTTCAGCAGGTACTCGCACACAAAGCGCAGCACGCCCCAGCAGTTGTCCAGGCTCAGGCCCAGGGTTCCGGCCAAGTCCGTGGGGCGGCACTGCTGCGTGCCGAGGATCTCGTGGTTGGCGGCGTTGCGCGTGGACACGCGGCTCACGTACCTGCAAGCAACGGAGGAATGCAAACAGTGGATTCGAGTGAACTCACCCCAGCTTCATGTAGTCGGCGCCGGCGAGGATCGCCTGCAGCGTCCACTTCGACAGCTTGGCGCCGTTGTTCTTCATTTCGGTCGCCATCACGGACGCCTTCTGGACGTCCAGCGTTTTGCGCCATTGGACGCCGCCGGAGAGCTGCAAATCGACCGCATAAGAAGGGATGGAGAGGAGGAAGGGACGAACCGAGGAGTCCCATTCGTTGAAGGCCTTGATGGTGAGCTTGGGCGCGTCCTTGAGGTTGCCCGACGGCGGCACCATCGCGCCGTCCAGCTCCGTGCGCGCGACGACGACGATCGGCGTCTTCTTCTCGTCGTCGGCCACGCCGAGGTTCCACTTGCGGTAGCTGAAAGAAGCGAACGAATGAAAGGAGGGGGGATCGTGGGGACTCACCGGTACAAACACTCGGCCCGCGCGTCGGGCGCCTCCTCCTCGAAGGGCGCGCGCTCGTGGTCGAAGGTGAGCGGCTTCTCGCTGCGCTTCAGCACCTGCCGACGGAAGTTCTGGTTGATGTAGAGCGCTTCGGTGGCCAAATCCTTGGCGTTGTTCAGCGGAACGGACGGGTCCATAGTGGGCGGGTCGGGCGACGTTTCGCTGACGGTCAACGCGTCTGCAACACGCGAATAATTGAAGGATCAATGCTTGAAGTGCTCACCGATGGGATTCGAGAAGCCGCCGGTGTCGCGCTTGTCCAGGAAGAGAATGTCGCCCACGCGATGCGCCACGATGTCCCACGAGTAGGAGGACCGTTGGGCGGCCATCAACGTTGCGAGGATGATGTCCGTCGCGAACACGTTGCCCTCCTTCTTTTGCGCCAGCTTGTGGATGACCGGATCGTCGGTGGTGGTCGTGTTGTAGAAGATGCCGCCGCAACGCTGCAACGGCACCGGGTTCTTCACCGAGACCTTGTCCAGCGCCTTGTCATAGAAGTAGAGCAGGCCGTAGGTTTCGCCCGGGCTGCAAACGAGCGGCAAACGATTGATGGAAAGAAGCAGGCGGAACTCACATGTCGATGGCCTCCTCGCGGTTGGGCAGCTTGAGCGTGGCGAGGCGCTGGAAGTCCAACTCCTCCGGCAGCACCTTCCAGTCGGAGCGGACCTGGACGGAGGGCAGGCGATTCTTTCCGGCCTGCCGGTCGCCGAAGCGCCGATTTCCGCCGCGATTCGGCTGTCCGCCGCGCATCCCGCCGCGGCGTTGCCACAGCTTGAAGGCGCGCATTTGTTCCCTGCAAACGACGAGCAATCAACAACGAAAAGAAGTGCAAAGAACGAACTTGGCGATGGAGCGCTTCATCTTGTTCGACTGGTTGTAGTACTGGAGTTCGCGGCGCTCCTGATCGCGTTGCATCAGCTTGCGGAACGGGACGGCGCCGCGGCGGAACGGACGCTGCGGCTTCTGCGGTTTCGTCGAGTCCACCAGTTGGAAATTGGAGTCCTCGTTGTCGTGCACGTAGTCGAACTGGCTGCCCGCATTCTGCGCCGAGCCGTAGTGCCGCTCGTTGTAGCGGTCGTCTGCAAGCGAGCGGGACAAATGAAGGACGAAGGAAGATGAAACGAACTCTTCTTGTAGCGATCCACGCCCAACCAGTCGACGATGCGGCCCACGCGGTCGCATTTGTTGAAGTTCTGGAAGGGCATCCCCTCGAAGCGCGTCAGCGGCGTCTCCACATCGCTCGCGGCCGGTCCCCAGCCGGCGCTGTTCGACTGGACGGTCGGCAGGCGGAAGAGCGGCGCGTTGGCCGGCGTGTCGCCGTTTGTGGACATTCTGCTCGTTCGGCGGCGGTCGAGGAGTGCGATGAGCCGGTGTTCTGCAAGCGGACAGCGATTAGAAGGGATCACGAGTCGGTGGAATGAAAGGAACGCGGGGCAAACTGATGAAACGAGTTGAACAAACGACGTGGATTTCGAGCGAAACTAACGGAAACTGGACCGAAATTTCGATAAAAATTGGTCGAAAGAAATCGAGCAGCACGTTCTCCAGATTTCTGCCCTAATATTCGAACGAAATTCTGTCAAATCCCCCGAATTCCCGATTCCTCGTCGTTTTGTTTGTAGCGGCCTACCGCGACCACATCGAAAGCGGCGAGCGGAAAGCCAACCGGCCGGCCGCTCACGCGAACGCGATCCGTTCGGGAACGCGCCGCCGCACGGACGCGGATTTTCGGCGATGATTCGGCGCGCGCGGGCGGAAATTCGCGGCCGTTTTCGTCCGCTGATTTCTCGTCCCGAAACGCCGCCCCCGTCGCGTCGAATGGACGTCCCGAATTTCGGCCCGATCGCCAAGGCCGAGGGCGACCCGAAGAAGGCGGGCAGCATCGTGCCGAAGTTCTTCTTCACGGCCGAAGAGCTCCAACGGTCGCCGTCCATCATGCACGGCTTTTCGGCCAACGAGGAGCAACGGCGACTGCAGGAGGGCTGCACGGTGATTCGGCGGATCGCCGAGCGGCTCACCGAAATGCAGAAGGAGGTCGTCAAGATGTGAGTTCTTCCTTTCCTCGATTTGGAGTGTTTCGTAATAAATTCCGCGAATTTCTTCGAATCTTCTGCTTTCAGCTCCCAACTGTGCGTCTCCGTCTCGATGATCCAACTGCGGCGCTTCTTCGCGATCCACTCGTTGCGGAACTTCGACCCCGTCGTTCGTCCACCCGATTTCTTTCCGTTGATCCGCCCGTTCGATTTCAGGACGTCGGCGCGGCTGCCCTGTTCATGACGACCAAGAGCGAGGAGTGCCCGCGACGGCTGGAGTACGTCGTCCGTGAGTTCCCTTCTTGCGATTGTTTTCCTTTTACGCTTCTTTCGATCGCAGGCGCGTGGTACAAAATTCGGTACGAAATGGAGACGGGCAAGCCGGACGAAGCGGTCACGATCTCGAAACAAGTGAGTTCCGCTTGAATTCCATCGTTTAATCGTTTTCTTGTTCTTGAGGACTGCGAGAAGTTCGGCGAGTACCTGGTGTGGCTGGAGAACATCATCCTTCAGTCGATTGGTGTGTGATCGACCGAAAAGCAACAGAAGAATTGTTTGATTGAAGGCTTCAACCTCCTGATCAACGTCCCGCACCCGATCGTCCTGCAGCTGGCCGCCCAGCACCGAAAGGACGACAAGAAATTCCACGAAGCGGTCTTCTGGTTGACCACCGACGCGTGAGTCCCTCCTTTTTTCGATCCATTGCATTCGCTTCGATTCAGGCTGCACATCACGAACTGGGCCGTTCGCTACAACGCGGCGACCATCGGCTGCTGCGCCTTCTACCTGGCGGCCGTCTGGAAGGACCCGACGGTTCGTCCACTCGCTTCTTTCATTTGATTTGATTCGTTCGATTGCAGTACGTGTTCCCGCCGCCGCTGAACGGCAAGGAGTGGTACAACCGGTGCGGGGACGCGTCCCTGACGGCCGAAACGTTGCACGCGATGACGCGCGAGTTCCTCGCCGTTTGGCGCGACTTCGACAAGCAGACGCACCTGTCGATGAGCCTCTTCGACCACCGGACGCCGCCGAACGAGCGGCTGGATGGCGAGCTGCCCGCTCCGACCTCCGCCGCGGTCATCCGCACGCCGCCCGCCTCGCAGCCGATGGAGACGACGATGCGCAGCGATCTCCTGCTCCCGCCGCCGCCTCCGCCGCTCCTCCCGCCTCCGCAACCGCAGCCGCCGCGCGAAGTCCAGCCGCACTCGTCGTGGGAACACCAGCCGCCTCCGCCGCCGCCCCTCCGGCAGGCGCCTCCGAACTACGGGCAGCCGCCCGCCCGCCAGCCGTACTTCTTCCAGCCGCCCCCGATGCCGCCCGCCTTCCCCCGCCAGCAGCAGCATCAGCCGCCTCCGATGCCTCCGAACGGCGCCTACGGTCGCCATCCGAATCCCCAGCATCTCGACGCGTACGGTCGTCCGCCGCCGCCGTTCTTCCCGCCGCACCAGCAGCAGCGGGCGCCCTACCAGCGGAAGTATTGAACCGATTCGATTGTTTGTTTGTTTGTTGTTAATTAATGAAAGTTGTTTGTAACGAGGTCCTTCCATTCGTCTACTCGTTCACTCGCCTTCCTCCTCCTCGTGCTCCTCCTCGGATTCCTCATGATCTTGTCGCCTTGATCGCCGCCACTCAATCGATTGCCAACTGCAAAACGAGTCTCGTCCATTTCTTTCCGTTCGCTCAATCAATCGATCGTTCGATCGTCCTTTGCTGTTCTCTTCTGCCCTCTTGGGGGCAACAGACGTTCTTCTCTCTCCTCATCGTTCTACGCGCAAATTCAAGCCAAAGCAAAGCGGAAGCATTCCGAAAACAAATCAATCGTGCGTGATGATCCCCACCAATCGTTCTCTTTTGTTCGCCCGTTCGTACCGAGAGATTATAATAAATTTATTAATTGACTACTTGAACGGGATGGACCGGAGGGAAAGCAATGGTCGTACGGCCATCTCAATACTTTCATCGATGGAAAGAGTCGTGTGAATGTTGTCCTTTAGATCCCCCGGCAGGATGGACGCGCTGAAGGGACTGATCGGCGAGAAGAAGCGAAAGTTGGCGGAGATCGCGGTCGAAGCGGTGAGTCCACTCCTTTCCTTTTGATTCAATCGATTCGTCGTGTTCAGAAGGGCGGGAAGATGATCAAAATGGCCGATCTGATCGAAAAGCAGCGGGAAGAACGGCGCGCTCTCTACGGCTCCACGAAGACGACCGAGCCGACGGTTCGTTCTCGGTTTCAATCCTCGAATCTTCTCGTGTGTTGCAGGAGAAACTCGACGAAGAGGCGGAACGAGCGGTCACCTCGACGACGGTCGTCGACCCGGCCGCCGTCATCAAGGAGGAGAAGGAGCTGCCGCGGGCCGAGGTCGTCCGGCGGCTGCGGAGTCGCGGCGAACCGATCCTCCTGTTCGGCGAGTCGCACATGGAGGCCCAACGACGACTGCGGAAGCTCGAATTCGAGCAGCCCGAGCTGAAGGAGGGCTGGAAGAACGAGTTCCAGGCGGCCCTCCGCAAGGTGGACGACGAGTTCGTCGAGGAGGTGATCAAGGGCGCCAACCGGGGCGATCAACGCGGCAAGCACGACGTGAACATGAGCGACACGGCGGCCGAGGTGTCCTGGGAGAAGATCGCCGTGAGTTCCCTCCCCCTATTCATTCGTTTTACTCCCGTTTGTTCGCTTGCAGACGGACTCGATCGAGTTGGCCAAAATGTCCGACCCGCACCGCGACTGCGACGTCATCCACGCCTTCATCGTGCACATCCTCAACCGTTGGGGGAAGCAGTTGAACGCGCGCGAGGAGTCGATCAAACGCTCGCCGGCCGGCAAACTCGAAGCGGGTACCCATCGGCAGACGATGGAGAACCTGAAGCCGTTGATCACGCAGCTGAAGACCCGCACCTGCAACAACGACATCCGCTGCCATCTGTGCAAGATCGTCGCGTTGTGCGTGCTCGATCGGGACTACGTTCAAGTGAGTCCCCGCCTTCCGTTCATTTCTATCGTCGTTTGAGGCCAACAACGCGTACATGGAGATGGCCATCGGAAACGCGCCCTGGCCGGTCGGCGTCACCCGCTCGGGCATCCATCAGCGGCCGGGATCCGCCAAATCGTACGTCTCGAACATCGCCCACGTGCTGAACGACGAGACCCAACGGAAGTACATCCACGGCCTCAAGCGGATCATCACCAAGTGCCAGGACTTCTACGCTACAGGTGGTTTCTTTGGCAGCGGACATCTAATTACCCTTACGAATGTTTAGACCCGTCGAAGTGCGTCGAGTACGTCCCGAAGAAGACGTGACTGCTCGTTGGATTCTCTCCGATCGATCCCTTCACTCACTTCTCTTTGATTTGTTTTGTACACACGGGAATAAACCAATTAATTTGCGACGTCGGGCATCGCTTTGGAGAACGGAAAGAAGCGGGAATTGTTGTTGTGCATAGGCGCGAATTCTTGATGGAAGAATTGAGTCCATAAAGATTGAAGAAACAGTCGTTTTGAACTCGATTCCTACCCTTGAATGCCCATCGAGTACGAGGCGACGGCCACTCGCCGCCGCCGAACCGTCGGGGTGGCGGCGGGGCGTCCCGACGAGAAGGCGGCCGCCCGCTCGCCGCGGCGTCGTTCGAATCGCCGCCGCTCGGCTTTCCGCCCGGCCGCGTTGACTGTTGCGTTTCGTTCGGTTTGCGGAAAGAAATCTGAAGTTCGATCGATGGAAAACGTCGTTCTTGTCCAAAATGTTCGTTCTTTTTGCTGCCATACGAATTTTGCCGATTATTCCTGTCCTCCCCGTGAATTTCGCCCCGCATTCCCCTTGATTCGATTGAATTTCCTTCGATTTCAGTTCTCCGCTCCCGCCACCGCCGTCGAGTGAATCGAGCGAGGAAATGGCGGCGAATCGCGACCATCTCTACCACCAGACGGCCGTCGCGATGGGCGGGCAGATGGACGCGTGGTTGGCGTTCAAGACGCGCCTCGCGACGTTCGTCAACTGGCCGTACGATCGGGAGGCGGACAGCGAGTGCACGTCGAAGAAGGTGGGTTCTTTTCCTCCGTTTTGCTTCGATCAATCGCTCCGTTCGTTGCAGTTGGCGCTCTCCGGCTTCCGAATGACCGACGCCGCGAACACGTCGGCGATTTGCGTGTGCTGCGAGAAGGAGATGGTATTCGACGCCGAGGACATTCCCCAGTACGTCCTCGCTCTGCTTTTAATTGATTTCGTTCGTGTTTAGCGCCGAGCACTGCTCCCACTCGCCGTTCTGCTTCTACGCGGCGGAGGGCGCCGACGTGGAGGGCGGGATGTCCGTCCATCGCGCACTGAAGGCGATGGCGTGGAAGGCGTCGTTCGAGGAGGTTCGTCCGCTTCCTCCTTCCACTCATCCCTTCGTGTTCTCGTTGCAGGCCGCCTCCACGCGCATCCTCACCGAAGAGGTGGGCGAGGCGATGGAGAACGCACGCAAACGGGCCGTCGGCCTCTTCCTGGACGCCGAGAATGAGATCAACAAACGCTGACCGCTGCCCGCCGTCCACGATGCTCCTCTTCCGCCAGCGACGATCTTCATTCCACTCCCTTCCATCCGACAATTCCGTTCAGTTGCTTGTTCCCTTCTTTTGTCTCACGCCCCACGCCGCCCTTTCACTCATTTGCGGTTTTGTCCATTAAACACCCGCCTTCTTTATTCCGTCGGCAAACGAGCAAGAACAAAATGAAGGGGATCATGAGCAAAGGAATTGTGAGGTGCGGCAAACTAGACGGAAATCTCTAACGGAAACGATTAAAGGAGGAGAAGAACAACTAGGAGGCGGGGGAGGTTAAACAGTGAAAATAAAATGCGATCAATCGATGAGAACAAGCGTATGGTATTTGTGTACGAGAGGGAAGCTCGTGGATCAAACGGCGGCCGCTCCATCGGCGCCTTTCGTCGTCGAGGCGGCCGCTCGCGCAATGCCGGCGGCCATTTTGCTCCGAACGTCCTGAAATTCGAGCGAATGGTCACGAATTTGAAGCGGAAAGAACTTACCTCTCGCCGCACCTTGCAGTCGACCCACGGGTCCTGCTCGAAGAGCATCGCGCGGTAGTAGGCGGACTGCTCGCGGCGGCGGCGTTGGAATTCGGTCTCCTGGCGGGCGTAGCGCACGCGCACCACCTGCGGGATGGTGGGCCGCGGAAGGAGTTGGAGCGCGTCGTCTGCTGAACGCCGTACTACGTTGTGGAACTCGCGATCGGAAAGAAACGAACCGATTCGATTCTGTTCGCTCAGCTCGTCGAAGTCGGTCGGACGGAGGAGTTTGCGTTGCATCACGTACGAATCGTTCAGGGGCATCAGGAAGAAGCGGCCTGCAAAGCAAACGATGCAATCAATGAATTGAAGAAGGAGCCCCACCTTGCTGGAAGAAGCCGACCGACTCGCGCAGCGTGTCGTCGTTCTTCGTGAAGCTTTCGCCCGTGTACGTCCCGTCGAACATCGCCCTGCAAACAATCAGGAGATAAACGAACGGATGGGAGGATGCTTACGCCGCCTTGTTGGCGACCACGCCGTCCGCTCGTCGTCGCGTTTGGTACGTGAACTCGGCGTGTTTGACGGCGCGCTTCAGCCGGCCGCCGCTCACGTCCATACGCGCGGGCACCGGCTGCTCGAACGCGTAGCGATCCAACGACGAGCCGGCCGGGCAACGGAGCACGTGCAGCGGGAACTGAACGGCGAGAAATTAAATGAATCAAAGGAAATCAACGGAGAACTCACCTCGGCGACCACCGAATCCTCCGTTTCGACCGAAACGGCCGCCCGCGCGCCGACGGTCTTCTTCGGCGAACTCCCGCTTTCGCTCCGAGTGGGCGAGGCGATCGGAACGGCCGGACGTTCGGGCGACTTCGGCGACGACTTCCGCGGCGATTTGCGCGGCGAACGTTGCGGCGACGGCGGTTTGACTTTCGGCGCCACCGGCTTCTTCGCCTTCGCCATCCGCGCCTTCGCTCTCGGTCGCCCTCCGCCTTGTTCAGCAGCCGCTCGCCTCTTGGCCATCGAAAGCTTCAGGAGGACGATCGGGAAGACGGAAATCGGGCGAATTCGCGGAAGTTCTCCCCGAGCACGCGCCAATCGCTGCAGTCCGCAGTGCGGGGCGCAAATCGAAGCGGGCCGATCGGCGGGGCACTCCGCTCGCACTCGGCGGCCTAAAAGTCGAGCCGCGTGTGCGGTCGCCGCTTTCTGCTCGACGTTTGCTCGTGGAATCCGGCAGATTTTCGCGAATTTCCGCTCGAATTACGTTCTTTTGGGTTCGAAAGCCGTAGGACGATGTTCCGAAGGCGTTCGGGCGACAAACCGAATTTTTGGGAGATTTTTACGGACGAAAAAGCGATCCGACAAATTTCTCTAGAGAAAACCGATTTGTCGCACCGAATTCCTCCCCGCCATCCGCTCTCCCAGTCGTTCCTTTTCGTGATTCATGTGTCCAACAACTCCCAGTCGTCCCCTACCTCTCCGTACCAATCCCTTGTGTTTGCAGCGCCAGCCATGTCGTTCATCTACCCGGAGGGCTTCCAGCACATTCATCGTGTGTTGAACACGAACATCGACGGTTTGTTCGCTTCCTTCCACTTCTTCCACTCACTCCCGGGCGGCTTTCAGGCAACCGCAAAGTGCCGTTCGCGCTGACGGCGATCAAGGGCGTCGGCCGCCGCTTCTCGCACGTCTGCTGCCGCAAGGCCGGCATCAACATCAACCGCCGCGCCGGCGAGCTGAGCGAGGAGGATCTGGAGAAGGTCACCACCGTGCTGCTGAACCCGACGCAGTACAAAATCCCCGAGTGGTTCCTGAATCGTCGGAAGGACATCAAGGACGGAAAGACGTCCCAGGTTCGTCCCTCTCTTCCATTCATTCTCCTCATCTCCTGCTCGTTCAGATCATCTCCACCTCGCTGGAGTCGAAGCTGCGCGACGATCTGGAGCGCATGAAGAAGATCCGCCTGCATCGCGGCCTCCGTCACTACTGGGTTCGTTCCTCCGCCTTCTTTCTGTTGAATGCATTGCTCGTTTGCAGGGACTCCGCGTGCGCGGCCAGCACACGAAGACCACCGGCCGCAAGGGCCGCACCGTCGGCGTGTCGAAGAAGAAGGGCGGCTAATGCGGAGGCCGTGCGGGCCGCCCACTCGTCTCCACCGCGAGGCCGCCCGCTTTTCTCCCGTCCGCCGTTGTTCCTTCCTTCGCCTGATCGGCGTTCGTTTGTTATTAATTGTGGAGCGTGGATAAACAACGTTTGTGTTGATCGCTTGGGCCTTGAAAGGGTCGACGGAAGAATCTGGGCTTTGATGAAAGAAGGGTTGGTTGGGTGACGAGCGTTTGGCAGTCGCACGTGGATCGAAAGTTCGCCCGCTCCTTCCACTTCCTCACTTGCTCGCTTCTTTGCGGCAGGTGCACTTCTTTTTTCCCTTTCTACCCTTTCAATTAGCAGCTGTCACCCGAACAGAAAGGTCGTTTTGGGGAGGAAGGAGCGGTTTATTCACTTGAACTCGTGACATCAACCCGCCCTTTTCACACTCAGTAGACCTCGCCAGTGCGGAGGGTGGGCGGCGGGGCGACGGGGCGGAGGTCGACGGTGGAGACGGCGGGCGACACGTGGGCGCGCCGGCGGCCGAGGAGGCGGACGACGTCGGCGCGGTAGGGCCGCACGAAATAGAGCGCGATGGCGGGCGCGGCGAGCGGCTCCACGAGCACGACGGCGCCGCTGGCGAGGTTCAGCCAACGCGAGTGGGCGCACGAGAGCCACGTGCTCGTCGCGATCAGGTTCGTGAGCACCAACGTCGCGAACAACACCGCCGCCGACGCGTAGAGCAGCCGCTGGACGTGCGCGTGCAGGCGGCGCGTCTGCTCGCTGATCGCCGCCCGCCGCAGCAGCCGCCGCACGGCGCGCGTCGTCGCGAACACGAGCGCGCAGTTGGCCGTGATGAACGCGTACGATTGGGCGCGTCGACGCCACGTGGTCGCCGACAGGTTCTGCGCAGAGTTGGAAATTAGAAGGCGAGTGGAAGAGATGATTGAGAACCCTGCTCTACTCTAGAGCGAATCGCCGGCTACTCGCCCGTGCAACAAAGAAGGGCGTTCTCAGAACAACCAGAAGACCCGCCGCCCCCGAACGCACCAGGACGCTGCCGAAAATCTGCTCCCTGGGGACGGCGTAGCCGAAGTGGCGGAGGACGCGCTCGGCGTCCGCCTGCAGCCGCTCGTCCCACGGCCGGAAGGGCGCCGCCGAGAAGCCGTTGGCCGCGTGCAGCGCGACGAACAGGAGGCCGCCCGCCGCGCAGGCCGCCAGTCGCCAGCCGGCCGGCGAGCGGCCGCTGCACGAGGAAACGTGAGGGTGGACGGGGGAGGGCGCACTCACTACTTGATGAGCAGGAAGCGGCACACGAACTGCAGCGGGATCACGTCCCACGAGACGGTCTGCAGCTCCAAGGCGATCAGAGCCGACCGGCCGCTCACTCACGTTCAGCACGTTCTCGGCGGCCAGCAGCCACGCGACGGTCGGCCGCTCGAACGTCCACGGCGCGTTCGAGAACGCGAAGTAGCGGTGGAAGCCCGTGAAGTTGAACTAAACGAGCGGAGCGAATGTGTGAGCGGTGGGGAGCGGGCAGGGATTGACGGGCAGTAGGAGAGGCGAGTGAACGAATGAATCGAGGAGATGACGGTAAACAACAAAGGAATGTTTAGAGTTGACGGCTCGAACTCTCGCACTTCGCTGCCCGCTCGAAACTCCCGGATTGCTCCCACCCGCCCGCGCACGCACCTTGCAGACGACGAGCAGGAGGGCCGCCCACACGGCGTCCACCGCCGCGTTCAGCAGAATGATCGGCCCCATCTGCAGCCAAAAGAAGTGAGTGGAAGAACTCCGCACTCACCCTGCAGACGTCCGAGCGGCTGCGCGCGATCACGACGATGAGAGCGCCGTTCATGAGCAGAGCGGCTGAGCAGAGGGCGACGGTCAGCCAGCGGTGGAGGACTGAAAGCAGTGCGCACTGCCCGCCCATCGGCAAGAACTCACGGAGGAAGAGGCGCGCGTCCTCATCGGGCTCGTCGAAGTCGATCACCTCCGCGCCGTCGGCGTCCAGCGGGAAGCAGCTCATTCGGGCGACTGGCGGCGAGTTGAGAGCTCGAGCGACTACGTCCGCGTAATGAGAGGCTCTCTGGACGTCTGCCGATTGCACCTGCCGCCCGCCCAGTCGGCCGTATCGTGGAGCAGCAAAGTTCAGCGGGGATTCCGGAAGAGAAGGAGGAAGTGCGTGGGGAAGAACACTCCTCGTAAACAAGAGGCCGGCAGGTGCAGAGTGAAAGATTGCCGGACGCCCTTTTATCTTCCTGTTCGTCATTTGTTGGTCTTAAGATCATTCTCTATAAAAGCAACGTGCGGATTGCAATTGCTTATTTGTCTGAGTAAAACAAGGTGAGAAGGGAAGGAGACTCCTCATCCTTTTTTGCCGCGTTGTAGTAGAGGATGCACGTTCTTTCGAGAACAACGTAACCAAGTGCGCAGATGCAACCGCAAGGCGGAAGAAAGCTAGCAGAAGTGGAGAACGAATGAATTCGTGCGCTCGAATCTACCAGGGAACTTCCGGGCAACCGTGAGACGGCTTTTCGGGAACCTTTCCGTTCTCTTGATGGCTTTTCTTTAGGTTTTCTAGCTCGGAACGCAAAGAAGCAGTCTCGCGTCTCTTCTACTTCCGATGAGCTGCTTCGCGCCGGACGCGAACGGAACGGACGTGGTGGAGTTCGAGGGGCCGCTGGAGGACGCCCACCTGTTGCTCCGTGAGTTCGGCTCGCCTTCGCTCACGCGGCCGCTCGTTCAGTGGTGCACCGGCTGCTGAACTACCCGCTTTGCGGCTGCGCGCTGGCCATGAACGTGGTCGTCTCGTCGATCATCCTGCGGAGTCGAACGGACGTCTGCCAGGTGGTTCTTGCGTTTAATCAGCGCTTTTTACTCTGTTGAAGATGCGCCCGATCCTGCTGCTGAACTCGGTGGTGGACGCCGTGTGGGCGGCCCTCCTGCTGCTCACGTGCAAGGTTCGGGAGAATCCACTGCTCCATTGAGTCTGTCCGTTTAGTTCAACTTCAACGGCCACCAACGTTACTTCACGTACTCGAACGCGCCCTACAGCTTCGATCGCGAAACGGCCGCCGTCTTGTCGGCGGTCGAAGTCGCGTTCATGGTGCTCTCGTGGGACCTCATTCCTATTCAATTCCTCTATCGCTTTCTCCTCATCAAACAGTCTGCCCTGCGCTCTTCTCTCTTGAGTGTTCACTCCCGTCCGTTGCAGCGGCCGTCCGCCCCGCGGTTGGCGCCTCTTCGCATTCGTCGGCGGCTGCACGCTGGGTGCCGGCCTGCACGTGTACTCCGCCTTTTCGCTGTTCGTGTTCCGGCCGTGGAACGAGCGCTTCCAGGCGGACGCCGAGACGATCTTTCGGCACTACGGCTACGCGGTTGATCGGCAGCAGATCTTCGGCGTGGTTGTTGTAAGTGGGCGGACGGATGGAATTTGAGCGAGTGGGTGGAAGGGAGTGCGGAACGGATGTGTGACTGCTTTATTGCCGAAAAGAAGCGGAGGGGAGGTCAACTCGCGCTTCATTCATGACCGGTAGACCAAAGCAACAACTCGCTTAGTGGAATGAAGTGAGAATATACTCCTGTAACCAACAGACGGCCCACTTCCAATTCACGCTCGCTCGTTGCAGGGCACGAGCACACGGAGTTCGTTCAACGCGTTGCGGCCGTTCGCCTTCGTCGTCCTCAATCTTTCGGTGGTCGTGTGGACGACGGCGAGCGTGCGGGCGCACCTGAAGCGCGGGGCGATTTCGCCGCACATGCGCCGCCTGCACGCGTACGTCCAACGGATGCTCTTCTCGCTGGCCGCCGTCTTGTTCGTCGCGATCGTGATGCCGACCGTGATCTCCTCGACGACGGCTCTTCGCTGCACGCACCACACGTCTCTGAACTTCGCCGTGTCGCTCATCATCCTCGCCGAAGCGTTGGCCTCGCCGTGCATCACCGTCTACTTCGTGCGGCCCTACCGCGACGACTTCAAGCGGCTCGTCGGTTTCGCCACCGCCGTCGCCCATTTTGCGGAGAATTCGGAACAGGCGACCAAGACGGTCCTTGCGGCGCCCGCCCCATCGGCCGCCGACCCCTTCCCCGAAGTGCCGCAGGCGCTGGAGGAGAGCAGGGTGTAGTCGCGGATCTGAGACGATAAACCGTTGCTTTTCGGCGAGAGTGGAAGGTGTTGAAAGAATTTTCGATGAGCAGTCGAGCGACGCTCAACGTTCGTTTGTGTTCCTTCGACCAGAGTTACGGGTAAACGCTGCCCGTCCTTGTAGGACGACAAAAACGCGACTTCGAACGCCTTCTACACATCTCGCTGTTTGAACTACGAACGATCACATCACAGACAAAGAAAGACAGAGCGGAGCCTGCAAGAAGCGCGGAGCGGGCGCTGCCGGCGGGTTAAATCGTTTCCGTCGTTGATTCTTGCCTACCAATCAACAGCCTCTACGATCACAATTTTATTGACAGCAAACAAAAGCGGCTTGTGCACGTGTCTGCAAGACGGTCGAGCTCTCCGCCTTCGCGACGTCCGTCCGAGTGCGGAGGAGCGTCCAGCGGTAGACGGCGGCGGTGAGGAGGGCGTCCGCCGCGAACAGCACACTCACCCACGGGCCCCACTGCAGCCGGGCGGGGTCGAAGAAGCCGGCGGACTGCAGCACGAACCACAGCGAGCGCGGCGCGAAGTTCAGCCCGAACTCCGTGACGACCGCCGTCATCGCGAGCAGATTGGCCTGCAGCGAGATCGGTAAGAGAAGGAGGATTTGCACGGCAATCTTTCGTCTTAGCCACTGGACTACCGACGAACAGCCGCTCACCTGCCGGAAGCCCCGCTGGTGGCCGAGTCGCTGCCGGTGGTGGGCAAGGAGTTTGCGGCAGAAGACGGCGGCGAGGAGGACGTTCGGGGCGCCGGCCGCCATCTTCGGCGCGCCCGCCAGCAGGCCGCCGCGCACCGCGAGGCAGTTGAACGAGGCGCACTCTGAACAACTCGAGTCAACAGGAATCAATCGACTGTTGCTTGCTCGTGGTCTCCGGAAGAGGGAGGTCGAGGGCGGGCACCCCGACGGCCACCAGGAGGCCGACGGCGAGCGTCCCGCCGACCGCCGCGCCCACGAAGCGGCGGCGGGCGCGCGTCGAGCGGACGGGGCGGAAGAGGGCGAGCGTCCGCTCCAGCAGCAGCCACGTGACCGACATCGAGACCATCGAGGCGCACGCGTAGTGCGCCACGCCCAGCCAGAACAGCCACGCTGCCGGGTGTTCCTCTACGCAGAATTCGTTAGATGAAAGGGAGAGGCGAGTGGGAGGCCGTTGATGGACAGGAGAGATTTAGAGAGGGAAAAAGGTCCGTTGACTTGCTCCTTGTGCTCTCCTCACAGCCCAATACTACCCTCGATCCCCCGCACTCACCGTCGCTCCGCCCGACGGCCAGCTGGTAGGCGGTGAGGGCGGCGCCGGCGGCCGTCGCGGGCACCCAACAGGCGACGTTCGCGAGCAGCGTGGGCGAGAGCTGGCGGCGGAGCGGCGAGGCGGCGATCGCGGCGAGCAGGTGGGCGTGCAGGCAGAAGGCGCCCGCGAAGAGCGCCCCTTGGAGGACGAACTCGCCGAGCGCCACGTCCGACAGCATCGGAATGTTCGAGTGGGAGACGAGCGGTCGTTCAGTCGCCAAGTTCTTCCGATTCGTAGCCGGCGCTACAATCCGCTTTCGTTCTTTCGGTCTGTTTTGACGGGCGGTCGTCGGCGGGGTTTTGTAGCGAAGTTGTCCGTAAACAGCTTCGGTTTTGAAGTTGGAAGTCTGCTTGCGAGATCTTTCGTTTGGAGTTGTCGCCGAGCGTGAGTGTTTGTTTTCTCCGTAACGGAGTGCTCTTCGAACGAGCGGAAACGGCGACGAAGTTCGAAACAGATGAAGGAGATGCTTTTGGCAAGTGATTGCGACCGCTTGGCTGCAAACGGGAACGGATGAGAGCAGCAATCCCCATCGCAAGTGTCTAGACAGCAGCCAAACGCAACGCAAACGCGCATTTCGCTGCGGGAGCATCCTGACGAGCAAGTCGACTTCGTTCGGTCGGCCGCTCGCCGCTCATTTCGCTCGTGTGTTCGCTCTCCGAAATGGCGGCCGTTCGTTCCCTACTCCTCGGCGCTCTGCTCGTGGCGACGGCGATGGTCGGCGTCAAGGGCCTCAAGCACTACGACCTCGAACAGCAGGTGTTCTGCGGCAAGTACCCCTACAATTGGGCCGTAAGCTAAGAGATCATTTTCTTCTAACCCCGCCGGCTTCTTTCAGGCGGTCGCGATCTACGAGGATGACGTTGGTCAGGGGATTCCTTGGTTGTCCAATCAGTCCTTTCGGTTTTATGCTCGTGGAAATGGAGCGATCTGTGCCGGGTCGTCCCGACCAACTGGAACGACACGTACGAGGGCATTTGAAAGGCCACGGGAACCGAGGACGAGGGAAAGCCGGACAGGATGCACCTTGTCTAGTGAATCTCCGTCTCGTCTTTCCCTTCTAATTTCCTCCTTGTTCAGCAAACATCGTTGCAACACGGGCGGCGAGTGGATGTGCAGCACCCTCGACGTTCCCAAGGAGAAGGTCTGGGGCATGGGCCACGTCGTCTTGGACGCCATCGATCTGAAGACCGCCGAGAAGTGGCCGTGCACGGTGCAGGATCGCTGGAACGGCGACTTCGGCGACTTGGAACCGTGGGGAGTGTACGAGTGTACGGAGACTTGAGTTCGCTTCTTCTCTGCCTCGTGTTGTAGTTGAGGAATAAAGATTAGATATGACTTCCTCGGCTTGGATCACTCGAAAGAACTTTCTGTAGGAAAGAAGAGGACTTGCGGCTGCTGACGACGACGGCCGCTGCGAACGGCAGCGCGGTGGACCTCGTGAAGCACAAGAAGGGCGGAATGGCCGGTTGACTGCTGTGGTTGATCCTGTGAGTCGCCGCGCCCGCCCGCCCACTCGTTTGTTGCAGCGGCCTGTCGCTCGTGCTGCTGCTCGTGGCGGCGGCGGTGGGCGGCCTCCTGTTCGGGCTGAAGAAGCACCGCGCGAAGGCCGCCGCCAAGCGGGCCGCCCGCGCCGACCAGACGAACGTCACGCAGACGGCCGCCGACATGCAGGACGCCGACGGCCGCCCCAAACGCGTCGACACGTACGCGATGGCGATGGGCGGCGGGGCGGGCGTCAACGTGAGTCCTCCGCCGCCTGGCAGCAATTTCCCTCTTGTTCCCGCTGCAGAAGACGACCGGCGGCAACAATTCGGTCAGGAAGTCCGTCCAGAAGTCGGTGCAGGCGGACGTCAAGTCGACGCCCATCGCCACGCCCACCTCCAAGGCGACGCCCACGCCCCAGACCGCGCTAAAGAACACTCCGGAGGCGACGCCCTGAACGAGCCGCACGTTCCCTTGCCTATTTGTTTCTGTAGATTAAAATCGATTCGTCGACTTCTCGTTTCGCTGTTCAGTGTGAGGACGGTTAGCTTGAAGTCTAGTGCTCATCGGGCTTGCCACTCGCGAAACGACGAAGCGTGGTCAATTGGAAAGTCGAAAGGAAGCCGAGTAGAAGGGAGAACGTTGAATAGAGGCACGTTGGGCAACAGAAAGCGGCCTCGCGCCAACGATTGGCCGCCACTTCGATCTTGCAGCACAACAACAAAAGCAGATGGTGGGGGACCGTTTCGCATCCTCACTCTCGTCTACCGTCCCCCACGCGACCCGGCCGCTCCGACTGATCGAACGAACTCCTCGGCGTCTTCGAACTGATCCCCGAAATTGAGTGAGTTCTCCCTCTCGTCCGTTCTCATCGGTTTCGAACGAGCAGGCAATGAGCGACAAGACGACCGTCCAGTTCGTGGTGGAGGTGAAGGTCGGCGACTCGCAGGCGCCCACGAACCTCCCGCTGCGCCTTGAGCACGCCCTCGTCATTCGTGACTCGTCGGAGGAGCGGGACGACGAGGCCGAGGTAACTCGCTTGAAATCGACGAACAACTCGGAGCTGCGGGTGTAATCTTCGATTCTTCCGCCGTTCCGACTGCTCGCTCTGCCCATTCGTGCGGCCCCGAAGCAGCCGTTCGTTTACCGCCCACACAGCCGATCGCGCAGAAACACGCGGCGAGGATGAGGACGAAGAGGAGTGCCCTGAAATCCCCTCGAAATTCGTCTTCTTACAATCGAGCAGCGAGACGGGACGTGCAGGAAGAGGCGCTCGCTTCAACTCGCGCAGCAGCGGCCGGGCGGGCGGCTCCAGCGGATGGCCGTCGGGTGGGAGTCCGCATCGACGAGCAGCAGCCTGCCGATTCGGTACGGCACCGGCCCGTCGGCCTCCGCGGCCTCGAAGAAGAAAAGAAGCCCGTTGTGGACGAGCGGCGTGGTCAGCCCAACACCAGCCGCCGCCCCGTCCGGCAGCGGCCGCTCGCCGCCACCACTCGCAGCGGGCAGCAAGAGGAAGCCGCAGATGATCGAGCCGACGAGACGGCGAATCCACGGGGCCGTTTGATCGTCGCAGAACGCCTGCACGAATGAGGGCGAGCGGAACGGAAAGAACGAGCTCATGATTCTCCGCTCAATCCAACGGCTTCGGTCGAAGCGAGGGGCTCCACTCGTCGTTTGGAGGCAACACTCCCGCTCGATTGCGATCGGTCCCAATCACAAGATGTTGCTCGTTTGCTTTTGAAATCGGTTCGAGTGTCGTTTTTCCGGGCGATCGCGCGATCGGTGCAGAAAGAGGACGTCGTTGTCTCCTCCCCGCCCTCCGATTGCTTGATGTGTTCGGAGCGGCCGGGAGAACAAGCGCGTTCGAGCGGGCGATGAGAAAGCGGATGCCCACTTCCTGTTGGCGGCCGACCGTCACTCCTCTGCCAATTGATCGGGGGAAGCGAGTGGGTGAACGACGAGTCAGATCTCCGACATTCGGTTCGTAATCAAGCGGCAGAAAGCGGATGGGACGTGGAATGCCGACTGGATTCGCTCCTCTTCTTCTTCTTTGTCTTCCGTTCAACGAGATCCACGAACTTCGTTCGGCCAGTCGGCGCCTTCGCTTCGCACCGAGTAGAGCGACGACGAGCAGAACACGTGGATTTGTTTTCGCCCGAACATCTCCGATTTCCTCTTGCACTCGGCGGCGACTCCAACGAACGAACAGACGGCCGAAAGCCACGAAAACAACAACAACCGCCTGTTTGTTCGAGCAAAGACCAACATTGATCGACCGGCCGACCGAGGAGCAGACGGGCAGAACCCGCAGACGCCGCATTCCAACCGAACGACCAACCCGCCTCCTCCTTCTGCGCTCTCCCCCACTCACCTTCCCTCCTACTCATCCCCGTCTACCCACCCCAAGCCAAGAGCCGAACGAGTGAGTGAAATGCGTGTTTATGTGAGCGAGTAGAAAGAAATCAAAACAAATGAACAAAACAATGAGGATCAATCGAGGGAGTTAGGGGACAGAAGCGAGAGATGCGGAGGGGGAGATCGAGTTCGATGCTCGGCGGGGGGTTCGGTCGGCGGCCGGCGGGCTCAGTAGCCGGTGGGGGCGGGCGTCTCGGCGGGCGTCTCGTAGGCGGCCGACTGGACGGGCAGGAGCTTGCCGCGCGTCTCCGGCGGGCCCTCGACGATCACCGGCGCGCTCGTGATGATCTCGGGCAGCATCTCGGTGACCTCCTGGACGTCGGCGAACTGCTCGATGGTCGTGCCGCGCACCTGCTCCACGCGGCGACGCTCCTCGAAGGTGGGCACGATGCGGGTGGCGGGCACGCGCTCCACGACCTCGCGCTCGGCCACCACCGGCTTGGAGATCTGCTTGGTCTTGACGATGCGCTTGCGCTGGATGGGCAGGTGGTGGGTCTCCTGGACGACCTGCTCGATCACGCGCTCCTGCAACATTCGGGCGGTTAGGGGAGGGATCACTTGATTGCGGAGGGCTCACCTTGACCACGGGGACGAGCGTCGTGCCGAGGATCTCGACGCGCACGTCCTCGTCGAGCACGCGCTCCACCTCCTCGGGGGCGGCGGCGGGCGTCTCGTAGCGGACGGGGGCGGCGGGCGTGGGGCGCTCCTGCTCCTGCTCGTAGGCCTGCGCGTCCGCGTGGCCGGCCGGCTCGCGCCGCTCGAAGGCCGCGTAGCGCTCGCCCACCGGCGGCAGCTGGAAGTCGGGCGCGTTGTGGGCGCACTGGACGGTGAGCGGCTGCGCCAGGCGGAGGTCGTCCATCGAGGCGCCCATCCACTGGCTCTGCGAGTCGCACGTCTGCGTGAGCGTCGCCTGGGCGCCCTGCAGCGCGGAGATCGGCGCGTAGACGCGCGAGTCGGATCTGCAACGAGACGGCCGTCAGTCGGGTAGGCGAACGCGTGGAGGGGGCGTTCGAGAGAGGGGAGCGGGTGGTGAGGAGCGGAGAGGAGGGGGAAGAGTGCCACCCGTCCGACCCGCAAGATCCCCACGCAAAGGAGAAGTGGAGGAGGGAGCGAAGGGAACCGAAAGGGGAGTGATTTCTTCCCACAGCGGAGAGTGCCGCCCGACCCGCCCGAAGACCTCCGACCAGCCCACGAGACCGAGAGGCCCCCACCAGCCCGCAGAGCCCCCACTTCCCCGCACTCACCCGAAGCGGCCGTCGGCGTTGTCCACGAGGGCGACGAGGAGCGTGGAGGACTGGCGGCCGCCCTGCGCGGGGCACGTGACGGTCGCCTGGCCGCAGCCGCGCGGGCCCAGCCCGTAGTGCACGAGCGGCGTGGCGCAGCCGAACTGCGCGTCGTGCCAGTTGTTGGAGCACTCGGACTCGGCGACGACCGCCTGGCACTGGACGCAGGCTGCAAGCGGGTGGAGGGGATGAATGGACGGTCGGAGAGGAGGGCGGAGGGGAACTCACGATTGTCGCGGTGGAGCTGCTGGTACTGGCGGATGTACGACTCTTGGACGGACGAGACGCCCGCCCGCTGCGCGCCGTACTGGTTCGGGGCGCACGCGGCGACGAGGCCGACGGCGGCGGCGAGCAGGACGGCCGGCAGGGCGAAGTGCACCATCTCGAGGCGGCGGAGAGCGGAGGGCGGTGGGGAGAGCGGAGTGGCGGCCGAAGACCGATGCCCGACTGCCCGCCCGGCCGCCTTTTATGCGCGCCGAAGGGGGCGGGCCGACCGGCCGGCCGGCTTGTTTTCGCCGACGCCCCCCGAACGGCGGGCGGCGGGCGGGCGGCGGGGGGCGGGCGGCCCGAAAGTGGTCGGCTCTCCGTTGGCCGCCCGCCTGTTTACGCGCCGATCGACGGACGGCGGGCGGACGGCGGGGGCGATCTTTGGACCCGAGGGACCGTCTCAAAGAATTCCGCCGCCCGTCGGGGGCTTCGAGGCCCGCAATTCAACGGAAACTTGAGGAAATCGAGCCGAAATTCGAGGGAAACCGCACCGAAGCAAGTGGAATCGAAGCGGGGGCGAGTGGACGACGAGAACCGAACCAAACGAAGCGAAAAGGAGGGGGAAAGCCGAAAGTTCGAGCGAAATCTGCTGAATTCCGGGGACCGTCGCGGCCCAAGCGGACGTGTTGGAGGGGGCGTTCGGGGCGCGAGTTCGCATGCGGATCGGCCGTGATTTCACGAGCATGATGGAGGGATTGAGGGCGCGAGTTTGCTTGCGGATTGAACGTCCAATCCACGAGCAATCAAGGCACACAGCCGACGGATGGGCGTTCGCCGCAAACCACGAGGAAACGAGGAGCACGCGGAGGAGGAAACCAGTGGAATTTGAACCGGAAAGTGGACGAGGAATGAGGGAAAGTGGATGAGGGACGAGGGCGACGATTCCCGCCCGACGCCAACGGCAAAAACCGAGAGTTGGGCCACGTGGAGGCGAATAGACCGTTCGATTTCTTCCGTAGAAATCCGCTCCAATCGGTCGGCTCAAGGGGAACGAGTGGACCGATACAAAGCGGCTCCAATCGAGCAGAAGTTTGTGCCGCCGACCGCCAAACGATGAGGTCAACGAGCAGCCGGCGGGATCCTCGGGATTGACGGCTTCTTTCACTCCGTCAACAACGACGATTCACGGGACCGCCCGCCCGCTTCCCCTCATGCAAATCCCCACCCCACCGAAACAGACAATCCAACAGCTTCTGCTCATTTGTCCATTCCTTTCCCATCCTGAACGGCCGATCTCACCGGCTTCCCATGTGCTCTTCTTTCGTCCTCCTTCTGTCCGCTCTCGCCGTCGTTCGTGCGGGCGGCGACAAATTCCTCTTCGATCCCACCGACACGGCGTTCGACTCGTGTGTGGAGGGGCGGACGCAGCAGGTGTGGCACGAGTTGTGAGCAGCCGGCCGGTCCGTCCACTCCTCCCACCCGCCTGCTTGCAGCCACTTCGAAAAGTGCACCCGCCGGACGAAAATCGCCGTCCAATTCGAGCCCGCCGCCAATCCTCTCTTCTACTTGAAGGCCACTCGAGCGGCGAGGTGAGTTCTCGGCTTCTCTCGCTCATCCCCCTGCAGGTTCTCGGTGAGCATCGGCGACTCGTGCACGCTGCAGTTCGAGACCGTCCGCTCGGGCACCCAGTGGAAGGCGATGGCCAGTGAGTTCCCCCCGCCGTCCGCTTGCATTCGGCTTGCAGACAGCCAAGTGGTGGGCATCTGGCCGCTGCTCTCGCTGGAGCCGGACGGGCGGCTCACCTCCGAGGCGGCCGACCGGACGGCCGTCGAGTGGTGCGCCGGCGAGACGCTCCGCACGGCCGCTCCCAACGGAAACTTTTGGACGACCGTCCAAGTGGAGCACGACGGGAAGGTCGACTCGCTGGACGTGAGCGTAAGTTCGGCGGAAGCAGGCGGTTGATTGCGGGCGGGCGGCTTGCAGGTGAGGTCGAAGGTGTTCGGCGAGTACCGGCCGCCCACCACCTCCACGAGTATGAGCTCCACGACGTCTTCTACAAGCACAACGACGACGAGCACCCTCTCCTCTTCGGTTCGTTCCACTTCCCTTCGCTCCTCCTCCTCGGCCGCGGCCGGCTCCACGCCCTTGACCGCCCCCACCGCTCGAGCGTCGAACAGCACGACGGCACTTCAGGACGGCGGCTCGACGGCCTCCGCGAGCAAGTGGCTCTTGGGATCGCTCATGTTCGTCCCCTCCTCCTCTTCTTCCCTCCAATCCTCTCGTTCAGTCTGAACGGCGTCCTCCTGTTCGTCGTCCTGCTCTTCGCCGTCGCCTGCGGCGTCCACTGCTGCACGAACAGGAAGGCGAAAAAGAAGACGGAAGGCGGGAAGCGGGCGGCCCTCCCGCTCATCGCGCCCGCCCCGCCGCCCAAACGGGGCGCCGTGACGCTCGCCGACGCGCCGTCCGCCCAGGCGCCCGCCTCCCACGCGCCTTCCAATCAGGCGGCCCTCAGGCTGACGCCGCAGGCCTCGTCCGTCCCGCTGGATTCGCGAACGCCGGGCAACTACGAGGCGGGTCCCCCGTCTTCTTCCTCTTCTTATTTCTCCTTGCATTGCACAAGTGATCGGCAACGTGCGGGATAAGTGGACGCTCGTGATCTCAAGTTCTCTTTGATATTCGTATTTGTCGATAAACGTCTTTTGAAACCGCGGTCATTTGTTTGGAGCAGACGGGAGTGAACGGATGGAAGTGCGCAGTTGGTTGTAATAAGAGGCGGGCCTCCGGCGTGATCCGTTATACCTCTCCGCTTTGTTTTTCTAACATCCAATGGAAAGCTCTTTATGTGTTGCAAACGATTCGTTTGCCTGACTGCATCCCCTCAGTTGTTTTGCGACCAACCAGATTGGTGGTAAGAAACGAAGCTATATTCTTTGAACAGAACGGAATACGAAAAGTTTATTCAGTCGATACAAAAGGCTAACAACATCTACATGGTTGATTACAAAATCGGGTAAAAGTGGGGTGGTATCTCAGACGGCCACGCGGATGGCCACCACGACATCGCCGACGACCGGCGCTGTCTTCGCAAGAACGGCGGCGATGATGAACTTCAGGCCGCCCGAGGCGATCAGCGCGGCCAGGCCCGCCACGCCGACGATCGAAAGCAGGAGTATGATGGCGACCTTGTAGCGCGAGATGAACGACTTGGCCTTCGTCGCTTCTTTTCCGATGTGATTTCGCACGCAGGCGATTATCGCACCGAAGTGCAGGTACACTTGGGAATCCCGAACTTGCACGATTTCGTTGTAGTTGACGAGCTCGCGCTGGATCGTCCGGACGCCGACGCGGGCGGTCAGCGAGGCGGAAAGACGGCCGCTCGGGATCTGGGAGAAGAACATCGAGTTCTGGATCTAAACACGAAGAACTGTTAAGAATTGTTCCTTAAGCCGGTACACGTCTTCACGCCCTTTTACATCGCGGCCTCACAACCTCCCGATCAACCCCCACGGAAAGAAAAAAGTCAAAGAGAAAGAACAGTGATGATCGGCGCAGAGAGGACTGAAGAAAGAGGCGGCAGAAGGCCCCCGTTTTATACGAACGGCAGGTGGGCGGAACGCCGGAACATCAAACGATCGATCGGCGGGCCGCCCATTTTCTTGCCGTCAGAACGGACAGAATCCAGATTGCCCGAATGATAAGCGAGAACCGCCTATCTTTCGATTCCTCGAGAGCGGAAAGCAATTGCAAAGAAAGTTACTCATCTGTTGTTTTGGTTTGTGGCATCTGATTGCCACAAACAAACGACTGTCGCCGCTTGTTAGTATTGATAGGCGGCACTTCTCAAAGCGTGCGTCATTAACGTCGGCCTCTCCGCGTTTGCCCGCTTCGAGCGGCTTAATTAAACGAGCGGGTTTCGCCGACCGCAACGCCGCGCTTCTATTGATAAGCCGCTCGTGATTGTCCCTCCTTCTGACTCACTCCCATACCCACTCCTTCCGCTTACCTATACACGCGGACGCTCAGAATTCCACGTTCGCTCTTCCTGCTTTACTTCGAACTGATAACAGCAAAAGAAAGGTAAACAAGCCGTTGTTTGCGACGAGTTAATTAACGCATTACGACGTTCGACATGATTAGTCATGATCATCTCATCCGAAACTTTGGTGAAAAGAAGTCGATCACATGAGGCTTTTAAGTGTCCATCAACCATCATTGCTTGCATTCACGCAAATTCCGGTCGAAACAAGCAGAAACAATCGATTCGCGAGCATTCGGACAGGCGCGTGCTTTCGACTGCTGGTCGCTCGTTTCGACTGGTGAGTCACCGAACGAACGGCTCCCAACTCCTCCGTTTCGTTGCAGACTCCTCGCTTCTTCCACTCACCGCGATGGGCGACGCGTACGAACCGCTGATGATCGACGGCCCCCCGCCTCCGCCGCCGCCGCCGACCGCGCCGTTCGCTCAGCAACCGCCCGATCAGTTCTTCGCCGTCCCGCCGCCCCCGCCGGCGGCCGCCCCGCCCAAAACGCCCGCCGGGTTCGCGGGATCGCCGGCGCCTCCCGTGAGTTCCTTTTTCTTTCCCCCTACTGATCTTCTCGGTTGATTGTAGGGCCAAGAGACGCCGCTGAACACGCCCGTGCGCAGCGAGCGCAAATCGCCGGCCGTCAACGAGGCGGGCGCGGCGGAGTTCGGCGCGGGCCTCTCGAACGCCTCCGGCGGCAACGACGACGCGAAGCCGCCGACCGGCGGGCGGAAGACGAAACGCGACTGGCGCGGCGCCCGCATCGGCGCGATGTGCGTCGCATTGCCCTGCTTCCTGCTCCTCTTCGTTGCGGGCACGGCGGCCGGCGTGTTCGTGGCTCTCGGTTGGCACCAGTGAGCGTGCCGGGAATAAACACGTACACTCTCATCATCTTCCTCCTCATCCAGTGCAATGATTGGGTTTATGTACAAATCAAATGAACACGCATGCGGGCAGGGCGGCGAGAGAGTAACAGGAAATCAACAGTTGGCGGCTAGAATACGTGGAGTACGAGGTTTCCGTTGCAAATGCCATCAATTCCACTCCTTTCTGCCTTATTTCCATCGGACTCAACTCGTTTACGCTACGAACAGCACGAAGGAGAACAAAGGAAGTGGCCCGTCCGAATGCTCGGCACAACGACATGGAGTACTCGTTCGTGGGTGAAAGGAGGGGCAAAATACTGCGGACACACGAGTAAAAAAGAAGGCTGCGGGAAAGCCACCGGCAATTCGGAAGGGACATTTGTTCGAAAAGTGAAGGGGGTCGTTTGTACACACGATTGATTGACTGGAGCACACTGCAGCGAGCGGAAAAAAGGCAGAGGAAGGGATTCAAGGGCACACACAAGAAGGAAGGGCGGATATGTTCGACGAGGATGAAGAGTGGACGGATTGCGAGCACAAATGAACAATGGAGATAGAAAGGAGTGGCAGAAAGTACAAAGAATGAAAGAAGAACTCGTGTGCTCAACGTTTGGCGGCGGGGCGAGCGGCGTGCGGTCCGACGGCTCGCTGTTGGCGGCGCGACGGCTGGCGCCACTTCTCGCGCTCCTCGTGTGACTCCTCCGGTCGGATTTGACTGCGCAGACCGCCGAGCGCCTGGTTGGCGGCCTGAGGGACGAAGACGAACGGCTTGAGGATGGTCGGGATCACCTGCCGCCACAACGCGCGGCCGCCGCCCCAGTTGGCCGCCGCGTGCGGATTCTCGGCGTACTGCGCGCGCGATTCCTGAGCGGCGGTCTGCCAGGAGCGACGGATGTCCTCGAAGCCGCCGTAGACGGTGAGGCCGGCGCGGTGCATCCCCTCGCGGATGTCCGCCGGTTGGTCGCCGCGGTGGACGAAGGCGGCGTTTTGGCGGCGGCGCGACTCGCTCTCCGACGTCATCACGTCGACACCGAACTCCGAGATGTTCTACAAGCAATCAGTCGATGAGAAAGAATTGAATGAAAGGAACGAACCTGCACGAAGCCGAAAACCTGCTGTCCGGCATCGATGGCGGCGATCGCGGCCGACTTCGTGAAGCTGGAGGCGCCTCGCTGGAGTCCCCGAACGAGTCGGCCGTCCGGGCGCTGCATTTCGCTCATCGGGTAGTAGAAGAGGTCCCGGCTTCCACGGACTGCAAACGAGGAGGATCAACGGAAGGATTAACGAAGGAAGGGCTCACAGATCTCGACGAGCGACTGGATGGGGCCGTAGCTGGTCAGCAGATTGCTCCACTGCTGCGTGATGTCCGACTCCCACTCGGAGCGCATGTATTCGGAGAGCTTCCGGTAGCCCAACACTCCGCGCTGGTTGTTCAGCTCTTTGAGGACAAGTTGGGAGCGCTTCATGTCCACCACGGAGACGAGGAAGCCGACGAACGGGCCGTGATCGGAGTTCATTCGCTTCGGCACGTAGTCGAAGAGGATCGTGCACTGCGGCGAGAAGATCACCTCCCTGAAGCGAAGGAATGAGCAAAGTAATAAAAAGAAGGACTCACTTGAAGAACGGCTCACGAGTTTGCACTCGGAGGAGGCGTTGAGTCGCCGATGTGGCGCTGGTGCACGTGCTGTCCGCCACGGAGGCGGTGGACGAGGAGGCGCGCAGCGGGGCGCCGATGCCGCCGAACGGCGCCGCCTCCAACCCGAACGGGTCGTCCACGAGGCCGGCGGGCGGCGCGGCGGACGGGCCGGCCGACTGGGCGGACGGACGGCGTTGTTTGAGCGGCGAGGCGGCGGTCATCGAGTGGAGGCTCGTGCGCGAGTCGCGCAGCGATCCCGACCGGCTGGGCGGTTGGGGCGGAGCGGCCGGTTGATTCAACGGCAACGTGAACACGTCCTCTTCCTCTTCGTTCACCTCTTGGTTGTCGAATTGGACGTCGAACGGATCGAACGAGTCGAGACCGCCGAACGGGTTCGATTCCAGCGCCACGTCGTCGTCCTCTTCGTCCTCCGGCGCCGGCTGTCGGCGGAGTTGCTCGCCGAGCTCGGCGGTCTCTCGCTCTTCGGCGTCCCGCTCCTCGCGGTCCGCCCGCTCGGCCTCTTCGATGTCCAGGCCGCGGATTTTCAGCTCGTCTGTCTCCTTGCGGAACACGACCGTCGGCTCCTCGAGGTGGAAGTTCACGCCGCTCGATTCGGCGACCAGCGGCGCGGCCGACGCGAAGGCCGCAGGCTCGTTGGCGGCCGGCGGCAGCGGCGGTTCCGATCGCTCCTCGTCGTCCTCCTCGCCGCCACCCACCTCCATCACGGCGTCCGGGGCGTCGTCCGCGACTTCTGAACACAAACCGACAATAAACGAATGGAATTCAAACCAAGAAACGAACCCTCGACCGTCAGCTTCACTTCGCGCCCGCACTGGGCGGCAAAGTCGAGCAGGAACTCGACCGTGTCCTGATCCAAGTTGAACCGAAGGGGCAGCAGCGTGATCTTCAGCTTGCGGTCGTTGCGCGGGTCCTCGATCATCTTCAGCGAGAAGAGCGGCGTGTGCAGTCGGGGCGGCATCACCGAGTCCACGTACTGGAAACGAAGGACGTAAAGAAACAATTGAATCAACGAAATGAACTCACCTGATACAAGAACTTGTCGATCTGCGAGACGAGCAGGTGGTCGAGGATCTCTACGTTGCCGACCGTGAACTGAACGAGCGAACGGGTGGGAGCCGTCGGGCCGAAGCATTTGTGCACGAAGGACATCTGAACAATCGAATAAAAGCACAAAGACGAGTGGAAGAACGTACGTGAGTGACCTTCACCTCGACGCAAACCGTGTGGTCGCGGTAGACGCCGCCCTCCGAGCCCTCCTTCATGCACTCGCGGCTGTCGCGCGCGTCGTTCCACAGGCTACGGGGCTTCAATTCGGGCAGGCTGTCGGCTGAAAGCGAAGAAATTCGAGCGGAAATCAACGGAGAGCAAGAGCGACACGTGAACCCAAAGATCGAAGAGAAACGAACCGAAATCGGCCCCGCTGTAGAGCAAGACGCGAATCGCGCAGTCCTTGACCACGAGCTGCCACAACGGCGCCGGATGGCCGGCCGGCAGCTTGATTTCGGTGGTGGGCTCTTCGGACGGGTGCGGCAGATGGTCGGAGACCATCACGAAGCCCAACGGTTCGCCCTCCTCCGTCTTGTCCAGCAGGCGGACCTTCGGGTCGCCGGCCGCGTTCTGCAACAAAGAACGATGGAATTCCGTTGATTAGAGCGAGGGAAACGAACGGTGATGCCCGAACCGGGGATCTCGTCCAGCATCTCGAACTCCTCGTCCGAATTCTCGCGTTGAACTAGCGGCGCGCGCCGCACGCCCGCTTCTTCGGCCAGGGGTTGCGGCCGCTGCGAGCTGCTCGCCGCCGGCACCCCAACGTCCTCGCGCATCGCCGACGAGAGTTCCGACTGCAAGCAAAGAAGTCATTAGGATTCGAAGGATCTTACAATAAACTCGCCTTTAGTTTCTCCTGTGCCTTCGGCGTCAACGTCTTGGCCGCACCGGGCGCATTGGAGACCGACCCCAGCGACGATGTGGACGTTCGAGTGCGGAGAAGCGGCTGGGAGGACGAGGAGGAGTGGCCGAAGCCGCCCTCGCCGCCGCCCATCGCCGCCAAGTTCGCCGCGGAGCTCACGCTTTCGGGCACTTGCGGGATGGGCTCCGATTCGAACGGGGAGACGGCCGACGGCGCCGGCGTGGGGGCGACAGCCGTGTTCTGTTGGGTCGACAGACGCCGCAACGCGCGCCCCACCTCGGAGCACTGGAACTCGTCGTAGATGCGCACGAGTTCGATGATCGTGTCCGCGCACGTCCACAACTAAACGAACACATGAGATGGATCGATAAGGAAGGAGAACGAACGGTGATCTCGTTGTTGCAGCTCTGAATGCTGATCGACGGCTGAACGCTCGGATCTTCGGGCAGTTCGGCCTCCAGCTTCACGTGCACCAAGTTGATCTCCAGGGCCTTCACGAAACGAGGACGGGATTGGAGGTCGGAAGCGGTGCGACTCGTCGGATGGCGGCGCGGCGCAGACGGCGAGGCGGAGGCGCCCGTCGGCGCGAATCGCACTTGCGGAGGCGGCGGAGGCGGTCGCTTGGCCACGTACAGACGGGTGGACTCGAACAAGCAGTTCAGGTTCGTGTAGCACCTGATTTGTTCGTAGCGCGCCGACAGGTGGCACGAGCCGATCACAAACCTAAATTCGAGCAAATGGATGCACAAGAATCAAGGGGTCGAACTCACCGCACGATCATCGGCGACTCGGGCAACACCAGGCAGTGGTCGTAGCCGAGGGCGACGTTCTGCAGTTGGACGTGCGCGTCGAGCTCCATCTTCGGCCACACGTAGCCGGGCACCTCGTAGTCGACCAGCGAGAAGAACGAGACGAACTGCTGCGACCAATGGTGGGCGGGATTGACGACCGGCCGCAAGTGGAGCAGCGTGTTGCGGAGAGCGACGGCGATCGTGATCTTCCTCGACTCCTCGCTCGAGTGGATCTTCAGACCGACGGCCAGAGCGTCCTCGTCCGTCTGCCCGCCGCCCGACGCGTTGCGCTGGGGCGCCGCGAACGGATCGGCGGGCGGCGCGTAGTCCTCGGCGTTCGGCTCCGCCTGGAGGTCCGCTCGCTGCAGATTGGCGCAGAAGGCGGCGTCCCGCACGTCCGCGTTCATCCCGACCGCATCGTTCAGCAGATTTCGGTGCAGCAGGCGCGTGCGAGCCGCCGAGACGAACATATAGTCGAGCGAGGGGACGGACTTGAAAGCGTGCACGAGGAAGAACTGCCCGCGTGAGAGCTCAACCAGCAGTTGGGCGTTGAAGTCGTCGTCCGGCACCAGCTGCTCGTCCGTCTTCATCTGCAAGCACACAAAAAGAATGCAAATGGACGGGCGGAAAGACTCACCTGCGGACTGACGGTCGTCTGCATCAAACAGCGGCACTCTTCGGCGCGAACCGAGAGCGCCAACTGATGCGAGCCGGCGGCCGGCTCGTCCGCCTCCGCGTCGCCCCTCGACTGGTCCACGTACATCGAGCAGGACATCGCGTCGCCGCGACATTCGGCGAACACGTCCGACTGGCCGACGCCGCCGAGGAGCGACTCGCCGCCCAGCGGCACCAGCGTGGACATCAGCTGGGCGTCGCGCTGGTTTTGGTTGAAGACGGGCGCCCGCAACGACCACAGCGCCAAGTCGTTCGCGAATCTGAACTCCAGGAATAAGCATGAAGATGTGAAAAGGAACGAACCGATTGTAGAGCAGCTCGAGGAAGTCGTGGGACGGCAAGTGGAGGTTGAGGCTCGACACGTCGACCGCGATGTTCACGACGGCGTTCTTTTGGCAATCGGCCGCGAACTCCTGGAGTTCCGTGCGCGAGCCGGCCGAAATCAGCCGCTCGCCGTCGAAGTAGCGGTTCGACTTCGAGAAGGGGCCTTCCATTTGGTCTTCGGCCGGCGAGCGGAAGAAGTAGAGCGATTCCTGCATCGAGCGGGTGGCCAAGAAGTCGCCGCCCGACGAGCGGGGCGCGTTCGTCGACAGGCGGAGCTCCTTGTTGCGCGTGTCGTACTGAACGGAGGGATCAAAAGAGAAATGAACGAAAGTAACTCACGTTCACCCCGATCTTCACGCCCTCGCCGCCGGCCGCCCGCGAGGTCGCGTGGAAGAACTCGGCGCCCACAGCTTTCGCCCCGTCGGCCGTCGAGCGGAAGTCGCCGGACAGCGAGGCGCATTTGATCGTCACGCGGCCCTGCTTGTCGATGGTCGTCGGCTCGAACGCGTCCACCTCCAGTCGGGCGTCGGTGAAGTGCAGTCGGAGGAGCTCGTCGTGCAGATTCTTGCAGCGGAAGTTCGGCGCCTGGGCGGAGTAGTCGGCGCGCGGGATCCGCAGATCGACCGTCCACTTGGGGCATTGGAGTTGGAAAGCGAAGGTGGTCGGTTGGGGGGCGGCCGCACTCAACGCGCTGTCCGCCAACCCGGCGAACGCCCCACCCGACGGGTACAACAGCTGCTCGTTGTCCAGCAGGCCGTCCAGCGCGTGGGGCTCCGAGGTGAGCGTTTGGTTCAGATCGGCAGCGTTCAGCAGACGCGTCAGCCCAGCGGAGGCGGCGGCCGTCGTGCTCGCCGCGAAGATGGGCATGAAGGGCCGGGGCTGGAGCAGGTTGTGCAGCCGGTCGACCATCGACAGGTCCAAGTGCGTGCGGCAGGCGCCCAACCGCAGCTGAGCGCGATGTTGGGACTCTCGTTCGCGGTTTTGGATCTAAACAGAGGATTGAATCAATTCCAATCGTTGTTCTCGCACCTCGAAGAGCAAATCGGGAACCATCGACGTGCGCACTCCGTCCAGATGGTCGTCCTCGTCGGCGGCCGCCCGCTTCGACTTCCGCTTCTCCCCGTCCGTCTGGAGATCGAAGTTGAAGATGTCGAAGTGCTGGCTGCTGGCGACCGCCGAGTAGTGGCCGTCGTGTTCGCGCCGCACGACCGCCGCCCCCACGAGGAACTCGCACACGTCCGCCTCGTAGCAGTTGAGCTTGAAGTCGTAGACGTTGCGGCCGGCGTTGAACTCCGAGTGGAGCGTCATGTTCGCCTTGCGGGCGACGAGACGGACGTGATCGTGCGGGTACAAGCGCGCACACGCGTCTCGCTCGAACTGCGAGGCCAACGGTTTGGCGCTGACGAGGACGTGCCGCTCGGCTTGGCGGAAGAACGCCACGGCGCGCTCCTCCAGCTGGTCGATTTGGGCGCGAATGTCCGCGACGTTCATCGCCTGGCCGCCGTTCGCCGCGTTCGCGCCGCCCGCCGCGCGGATTTCGTCCACCGAAAGCGGGTCGTCGTGCGTGATCACCAGCAGGAAGGCGGGCAGTTTGACCTCGAAATTGAGCAGGTCGGGCCGCTTCTCCGTCAGCGTCAAGTTCGAGCCGTCTGCAAGCGAAACAAACGAATCGATTGATAGAAGGAGTGCTCACGTTGTGTCCCCCGCTCGGTCAACGAATCCGAGTCGCCGCCCGACGAGCCGTAGCTTCCGGTGACCGCCGAGCCGCTGCCGTGGCGCCGGTGGTCGCAGCCGGCCTGCGAGTCGAGCGGGACGTTCGTGAATGGCGTCGCCCCGCTGGTGCACACGGAGGCCGACCGCCGCTGTTGGGCCGAAAAGGAGGAGGAGCCGTGGATCGTGTGGTGGGCGCGGCCGGGGATTTCGAAGAACGTATCGGTCGGATTGTTCGCGAAGTGGTGATGGAGCGAGTTGGAGGACGGGGCCGACGACGGAGCGAAGCGGGGATCCACGAGGTCGCCCAGCCCGTCCATCCCGCCGCCCATCGCGTGTTTCAGCGATTCCGAGTGGACGGCGTCGAAGTGCTCCGGTCGCATCGGCAGTCCGCCGCCCACTTCGACGTTCGCCGAGGGCGACAACCGTTGGAGGAGGTCGCTGATCAACGCGAACTGCGTGGGCGTCAGGAAGGCGAACGCCGGACCGCCGAACTCCAGTTTGATCGCGAACTGCAAGCATCAAATGAAGTCACTAGTGAATGGCTGGAAGAGCCCACCTTTTTGTTGAAACCGGACGCGCTGTTCCCGAGGGCGGCGTTGTTGATTTGCAGCTTGATCGTCGATTTTTCGCCGAAAATCTGCGCGATTTGCACTTCGCGCGGGGCCAAACTGAAAGCAACGAATGAGTGGAGAAATCCAAGGAAATTCGAAGCGAACCCGTTGGATTCAGACGACGAAGCGGCGGTCGTTCGGCGGCTTTCGTTGAACGACGAGTAGCACGACTGGAAGCTCGACGAGACCATCGACTGCTCCGTCCCGTTCGTGCCCGACTTGCACGAATCCGAGGAGCCGAGGTCCTGGCTCGAGTTCATCGATTCGCTCTGAACATCGAGAAAAAAACGAAAAGTCGAAAATAACGAACGTCTCGTGTCCAAATGTCCGTGTAGATGCGCAGGCCCTCGATGTGGAGCAGTTTGCTCAAGTCGGTCGGCGAGAACAAGCTGGTGGGCTGAGTGGTGACCGTCGATGTGCCCTGCTGCTGCTCCACGGCCTCGAGCTTCTCGTCAACGAACACCATCCTGAAATGAAGAGAAGGATTAAAGAAATAAGAAAGAAGGAACGAACCGATCGATTTTGAACTCCAACGCCGTCCCCAGGTCGGTGTCCGACTCCAAGCGAATGTGCGTGTTCACGAAGACGATTTTGATCTTGGAGATGAACTGATCGAATGCCTGGGCGAGCTTCTCGATCGACCTGAACGTTCGAAGTGATTAGTGGACGGAAGGAACGGGTGAACGAACTCGTCGGATCGCTCGGAAGTCGCCTGTTGCTCCTGCTCGATCATGCTGCGCGCCATGTCCGCCTGCGAGGACATCGAATCAACGAGGGTCGAGACTAAAGCAGAGGATGCACAAGAAGAATTGTTGTAAAGAACGAACCGATCTCCTGTGCGTTGGTCATGTCCATCTTCTGCAGGGGCGTGACGGTGAGCTCGAGGTCGTTGAGGGTGATGACGGTGCTCTCGCCGGCGAGGTCGCGCCACGGGATTGAAATGGAGATCTTGCCCATGTAGCCCTGGATGACGCGAATGACGCCCAGCGACTGGACGAGGCTGTCGATGTGCTGGAAGCAGGAAGGGAACAAATGGGAAAGAAGAACGGGGGATCGCTTGCCTGAACGTTCAGCTTGATGTTCTCCAGCGCCAACAGGCCGTTCTTCAGCTCCACGTGGATCTCGTCGTCCGTGATGTTGCGGTCGAGGAAGTCGCCCATGTAGCGCTCGATCAGGAACCGCGAGACCGGCTTGTACAGCCGGTCGGCCATCCAGCCCATCATCGTGTGTGTATACCCGTGCCTGCAACCACAACAATTCAATCCAAACAGCGTGGATCACGAGTCAATCATCGAATTCGAGCAAAATAAGCGGCGCTGTAAAATGCGGAGAAATGGTCGCCCGAATCGAAACGAAACCCCCGTGACGGAATGGGCGGCGATCATCAATTTCGAGCCCGACGCTCGCCCCGCCGAACGAACGAAATGAGGCGAGCGGTCGGGCGGGCGGGCTGAACAGGCAGAGCGGGCGCGTAACGAGCGGCGGCGAGCGGAAAGAAGTGAGCAGACCGAAATCGTCAGACGGAGAGCACGTGAGTTCGGCGGGTCGCCGCCGGCCGTCCGTCCGACCGGCTGATCGCGCCGAACGCACGAGATTTTGGGCGGGAACGCTGGCCGGTGGGGAAGCGGAGATCGGCGGGGAACAAAAGTACGGGGATTCGTGTTCACGGCCGACCGTCGCAAACACGCCGCTTTTCAACGACTGACCACCTTCCAACGACTGACCGCCGGCTTCCTTTTTGAGTTGTTTACGTCCGCCTTCCTCCCCGATTCACCTCCCTTCCTCCTTCCTCCGCCTTCCAGCGGCTTCCAATCACTCGGCTGAAGTCCCCAGCCGTCGCTTATCACCGGCCGGCGATCTGAACGACGAACGACGGCCGGCCGGCGGGCGAAAGCAAAACGAACGCGCGCCGATCGATCGATTTCGAACGTCGCCCGACGGAGAGCTCGTTTGCTCGAACAAATTCGAGGATTTCGACGAACGAAATCTCGCGCGAAAGATCCGAAGAAACGAACTCAACTGAAGGAAGTGCGGCGAGCAACTTGCAAGCGAGCGAAAACACGAGATGGAAGCCGGCGGTCGACTCTGCCGCCTGTTCGCTCGCTTGCGTCAAGTCTTCCGCTTTGATTGGGCATCCTACCGCTTTCTTCCCGCTCCCAGGCTGGTGTTTGCGCAAGCAGGACGCTTCTTTCCGTTGGTTGCGAGACCGTCGACCGATGGACTAATCGAGGATTCCCACCACCACCCTTCCCCGTTGATCTCCGATCGTTTTGTGGCAAATGGCTTGAATTCTCTGCCATTTTCGGTTCGTTCTTCTTCCCATTTTCTTTCGATTTATTGCATCGTTTAGATCTCCGAAAAGCCCGTCGAAGATGCCGAGCGAAAAGCCGAAGCGGGAGCCGCTGGACCGCGAGAAAATCGAGCTGCTGGGCAAGCTGGCGCGCGAGCTGAAGACGATCGAGCTCTCGCTGACCGAAGCCACGTTCCAGGTGGGCGATCACTCAATTCTTCGACTAATTGTCGGCTTTAGGCGCACCGGAAGCTGAAGGCGCTGCGGACGGCGCAGGAGAAGCGCGTGAACAGCGAGCAGGTCGTTCGGTACGCGCACACGATCAGCCGCTCCTACTCGGTGGCCGCCCCCTTCACGTGGGTCCAGGGCGATCCCAGCCGGCCGTTTCCCATCGAGCTGGACTTCGCGAAGTGCCGGCAGAAAACAGAAGCCGCGGGCGAGGAGGCGACGATGAAAAACGACGGTGTTTTGTGATCCTCTCCGTTGTTTCGAATAAATTATTCTCTTATTTCTGCTTCCCACTGTCTTCGATCAATCGTTCGTGAAACGAGCCATGCGATCGGATACCTTCCAGATTGTGTCGGTCGTCGATTGATTTCCACAGCTCCGTTTAGTCCTCCCGCAACTCCCCGACTGTCCGCCCGCCCGCCCGCCGATCAAAATGAGCCGCAAAGTCGACGGAGCGAACGAACCTCCGAAGAAGCGGCTGAAGATCCCGAAGGAGGCGAAGAAGCTGATCGTGATTCTCGAGGACTGCCCGCTGGAGACCGCCCAGGTCGGACGCGAGTACGTGATCCTCCGGAGCGACAAGCACATCGGATTCCTGAAGAAACACAACAAGGACCCCGCCGACTACCGGCCGGACATCCTGCATCAGGTGCGTCCACTCCCTTTCCTTCCATTCCTCTTTGTTTGTGTTCAGTGCCTTCTCATGCTTCTGGACAGTCCGCTGAACAAGGCGGGCCTCCTGCAGGTGTACTTTCGGACGCACAAGAACGTCCTCGTCGAGGTGTCGCCGCAGTGCCGTCTGCCGCGCACCTTCGACCGCTTCTGCGGGCTCATGGGTTCGTTCTCCTTCCGATCCTCCCCCCCTCATTCCCTCTGCTTTCAGTCCAACTGCTGCACAAGATGACGATCCGCGCCGAGGAGTCGCCGGTGAAACTGTTGAACGTGATCAAGAACCCCATCACGGACCACCTGCCGGTCGGCTGCCGCAAGTACCTGATGACCTTCAACACGGACACCTTCCTGAAGCCGCGCGAGTTCGCCCAAACGGTCCACCGGGAGCTGCCCGACGCGCCGCTCGCCGTGGTCGTCGGAGGCATCGCTCGTGGCCGCATCCTCACCGACTACACGGAGATGGACGTGAAGGTTTCCAACTACCCGCTGAGTGCCGCCCTCACGTGCGCCAAGCTCTGCACCGCCTTCGAGGAGCAGTGGGAGGTCGAGTGAGCGAGCCGATGAGTGTTTGGGCTCTTGGTTTGTTGTTGATTGTTCCCAATGGTTGTTATTGTTGTTGTCGAGCAGAAATTTCTTCGAAGTTCGAATAAAATCGATCGATTGCACGAGAACCGAATGATTTGAGGCGATTCGAATCAACAGCCAACCGATTCAAAGCATTTGCATGATCGAAAGCAGAAGAATTGGCGGGATCGAGCTGTCCTTCGCTTTCAACTCGCCTTCCTCCCGTCCAGTCGGCCGTTTGCAGCGAAATGAGCGTCAGCGAGGAGTGGGCCGAGTTGCCGAGCGAGACCGCCGAGACGTTCGACTCGTCGACGGCGCACAGCGTGGACGACGGGTGTGCGACGGCCGAGTCGATCGGAACGCTCGGCGCGGACGCGACGGACAGCGCCGACTCGGCGGCCACCCGCGAGCAGAGCGCCGCCGAAGCGCTCCGTTTCGTGCGCCACGAACTTCGCGACTTCCTGGCCGACAACGACGCGGACGCGCGCCTCCAGCTGCACATCGCCTTCGGGCCGCGCGAGAGCGACGAGGAGGCGGGCGGAGTGGGGGAGCAGAAGTAAGTTCGGGTGCATTCTCCGCTTCCTTCCGTTTCGTCCACTCCAATCTCCCTTCCGATCATCTCGATCCTCTTGTTCACTCATTCCCACCTGCTTGCAGTGCCTTCGCTTCGAACTCCGTTGTGCCCGTCGCCGTCGAGCAGGAGCGTCGCCTCAACGTAGAGGAGTTCAGCGGTTTGCTACGGCTCTTCCGCTTCGCTCACCGCCTCTCGTTGCAGAACGCACGGAAGCCACCCAGTCGACGGCGCCCGTGGAGCCGGCGGCCGCCGTTGAGGCGAAGATGAGCGGCGGCGAGAAGGTCGTCCGTTGGCTGCGCGACGCGTCGCCGACGCCCCACCAGTCGGAAGTTCGTCCGCTCCCTTATTGCCTTTTGCTGACCGCCGACCGTTCAGCCCGCCATCCGCGAGCGCCCGTCGCCCACCAACCGCCGCGGCTTCGACCTGAGCGACGAGACGCTGGAGTTGTGCCCCGAGCTGCCCGCCAGTCCGTCCGCGGAGTGCGGCGTGCTCACGGACCGCTGGGACGCGCCCGCCGACCACCAGCCGGGCGTCGGCTCGATCAGCGAGGCGGAGGACGAGCGCACGGACGAGCGTTCGGCCAAACGCGTCCAGTGCGGCGGCCTCGAGTGATCACGGCCATCATTTGTCTTCGTGGGATGAGCGCGTGTTCAGAAAAGTGGAATAAAATGTGCGGATCGAGGTCGAGTCGAAGCCTCTCGTGCATTTCGGACGGGCAAATGACTGCGAAGCGTTCAAGCGAGGATCGCATAGACATCGTTGGGTTTATTCAAACAAGGATTGCGAGGAGTGGCTCAAGAAATGGAAGGAACACGTCAATCCGATCGTGGGATCAATCGTCCTCGCTGCCCGACGAGCTCGACGAGCTGGAGATCTGCGGCTGGTCGGCGGGCGGCGCTCCGACCATCCCGCCGCCTCGAGGGCCGGGCGGCCGAATTTGGAGCGGCGGGAGGGCGGGCGGCATCGCGGGCCGCACGCCGGCCGGCTGTTGGGCGGGCGGCGTCGGCTGTTGGGTTTGGAGGCGGGCCATCGGCGAGGTGAGTCGCGGCGAGGCGGCCGCCTGCTGGCCGGAGGTGCGCCGTTGGAGGATCGACGGTCCGGCGTTGCGCGGCGACGCGTTCGACGAGCCGCGCGGTCGGCCGCGTCCTGAACATGCGGAATCGAAAGGACTCGACAACCTCGAACGAACCGCCGCCACGCGTCGGTGCGGGAGATCCCTGCGCCTGCTGCTGCTGTTGGAAGCCGCCGCCGTAGACGCCGGAGCGGGGATTCGGCGACCAGTTCCGTTGCTGCTGTTGCTGCTGGTTGTGTTGGAATTGGGTGAGCGGTGACGCCCGCACCTGCCCCATGCCCACGCTCGGCGTGCCGGCGGCCGAGGCGGGACCGCGCGGCGTGGGCGCCGTCGAGAGCGCGCTCCCCGCCCCTCGGATCATCTCCATGGCCGACGGGGCGACTCCCACCTGAAAGCACGAGCAATACAACGAAACGAAAGAGAGAACTCACCGCATGCCCCTTGTTCAACAGCTGACTGTTCGCAAAGTCCAGCTCGATGGGAAACGGCCGGCTGGGATCGCCCTGGACCCACGTGAAGGGGGCGGCCACCGAGTAGGAGCGGCTGATCGTGTGCGCGTACCGAACGACCTGCTCGCTGTTCACGCGCTTCTCCTGCGCCGTCCGCAGCGCCTTCAGCTTCCGGTGCGCCTAAAGCCGACAATTAGTCGAAGAATTGAGTGATCGCCCACCTGGAACGTGGCTTCGGTCAGCGAGAGCTCGATCGTCTTCAACTCCTTCGCCAGCTTGCAGATGAGCTGATCGCGATCGTCGACGAGCTCGTGCAGCTGTCGAATGTACTCCTCGCGCTCCTGGTGGGGTTGAACTGAACGAACGGAAGGATGGACGAAAGGAAGGAGGGGACGAACCGAATTCCAGCATTTCGTTGAAGCGTTTCATGTCGCCGATCATCCGCTCGATGCTCTCGTTGAAGTCGTCCGTCCGTTGCGCCCGCTCGGCGCCGCCCACCGGTGTGAAGAGGGATTCCACCGCCTAGACGAAGGAAATCGAAGAAAATTCGGAGGAAACTCACCACTTTCACGTTGTCGTCGATGCGGTCCACGATCTCCAGCAGCTTCTCGCGCAACGACCGGCCGTCCAGCGTGTAGATCGCCTCGTCGGGTGCGGGATCCTCGTCCGCGTTCGCCGCGGCGCCGCTCGTCGATGGCGCCGACATTTCTGAACGAAGAAAAGAAATCGTGCAATCGTAGGAAACTCGCAAAGGGAGCAAATCAAAGGTCTCTTGCGACTCCAACACTTTTTTCAGTCGTTTCTCAATGAAAACAACTCTCGGAATGAGGGACAAACGGCAGGACGACAGGAGAACGACGGCAAAAAGCCCGAAAACTCCGAATTCACGGCCGAAAGCTCCTCGCTGCAAGCGGAGCGGAAGACTCGACACTGACGCGCCGCTGACAGGCGAACACTTGACGCATGTCGATCGCCACTTGCGCGGTCTTCCTCTTCTGCTGGATCGCTTCTAACCGACATTCTGGCAACAGACAACGTGAAAGTCGTCAAGCGAACCGCTCAAACAGCAGACCAAGAAACCTCTTCCTTCTGTTCATTAAATTCCTCCACTTCTTCGAGCAAAAACATCAGTCTTCGAGGGTCTTTCTTCGATTCAACGATTCGTTTGCCCCCAATTCTCCAGCATCGATCCTTCAGCCTCGACTATGTTTCAGCGTTTATTTACTCCAGCTTATTTACGACGACGACGGTCCGTACTTACAGACGAGAAGGAAGGCGGATGGGCGCTGAGGAGGAGCAAGGGGAAAGAAGGGAAAGGAGGTCCACGATGTACGACGAACGGAGAGGGCGGTTTGCTCTGCTGGTTCACGAGTGGAGGGGAACGAAGGCGAACGAATCTTTCTGGAGCATTCGGAGGAGTAAAAACGATGCGAGAAGAGCGAAAAGGCACGTGGAAACTGAGGAGCGAGTGGGGATCCCGCACATTTGCGAGGGGATCGACGACTGTTGTACTCGAAGAAGAGGGAGAGAAGAACATTGCAATCACATGAACAGAACAGAACGAAATGACCCAATAGGAAACAGACGAATAGGAAACGTTGGAGTGGTTGAGAAGTTCGTTGCGGAGGGGAGGGACGGGGGAACGGCGATTAAAATTCTTGCCGCTCGATAGGGCGGCTCGTTGTTGGCCGTGGAGGGCGAACGGGAATAAATACAGAAAGGAGGAATAAATAAGAAGTGGGCGGGAATCTCGAGCACGATCCCTCGCACAACGACTGCGGTGTAAGTAGACGGGCGTCCCTTAAGATGCCAGTGGGGACGCCTCAAATGACTTGAATTGGATTAGATTGAGGAGATTTCGAGAGTAGAAATAAGTAGACGGATGACTAAACTTGGTGGAGAAATGGGAGAGTATTGCATCGACGATGGGAAGGGTGAGGGCGACTACAACGCTTGAAGGACGACCGACGAGCCGGCTTCCT
Organism: Aphelenchoides fujianensis; assembly: GCA_024699865.1. Lineage (NCBI taxonomy): Eukaryota > Metazoa > Nematoda > Chromadorea > Rhabditida > Aphelenchoididae > Aphelenchoides > Aphelenchoides fujianensis. Next base: position 201,473 of record JAMPIO010000147.1, on the reverse strand, counting down.
TGCGGTAGGAGGGCGGCTGGAAGGGGTCGTCGGTGCCGTTGTGCGCGGAGGTGGGCGAGTGGTCGTCCGCTTTGATCACGTCCTTGCCGCCCGCCCCGCCGACGATCTGCGTCGGTTGGAGCGGTTGGGGGAAGAAGAACGAAGGGGAGTTCATGAAGTGGCCGTTCGGCAGCGGCACGATGCACATCCCGTTCGGCGCTCCAGCCGCTCCCGCGCCCAGGCCGGCCGTCGCGAAGCCGGGCACTCGATTGGCGTTGGGGTCCATTTGGAAGGGCGAAGGCGGGAAGCCGGTGGCGGAGAAGTCGGCCGGATTCACGCCGTACATGGCGGCCGGATGGAAGCCGGGGCGGTTTTCGTTCGGCGGCGCCCCGCCGGCCAGTCGGTTGTGCAGTGCGGGCGACGAGTGCAGCACCGACGGCGGCATCATCATCCTGCAAGTCGGAACAAAAGAATGAAAGAATCAGGAAGGAAGTGGACGTACCCGCCGTTCATCTGCCCGTTCCGATTGGCCGCGCCGCCCAACGGCGACATGCCCAACGGCAAGCCGCCGCCCATGCCCGCGAAGTCCGACGGGGAGGGCCGCTTGGCCGGCTTCGGGTACGCGACGCCGCTCTGCGCTCCGTCGTTCGACCGCTTCTTCATGCGCGTCGAGTTGTCCAGCACTACCGCGTGATTGCAGCGTTTTCGCGCGCACATCGCTCCTGCAAACGAACGACCGAATAAGAAGGATGAATCGGAGGAAACGAACCAGGAATGTACGAGTTCTTGAAGTGCTTCCGGTCGAAACAAACGAGGCACGTGTTGCAGTCGGGCTGCCGGCAGTCCTCGCACGTTCCGCAGCCTTTGCGCGCGCGGAACGACGGGGCGTCTCGCTGAACCAATCGATAAATAAAAGGAAGAAAGAAATGGGAACAAACCTGGAGTTTATTTTCGAGTACTCGATGACATCGACGTTCCAGGCAGCTCTGCTTCTTCACGCCCGGCCCGCCAAACTGCGGACTGTCCAAACAGAAGGGGCACTGGCCACACGCCGTGCTGAACGACGAGAGGAATGAGGAGTGAACGAACAGGAAGTGGGGACTCACTTGGTGCATCCCTTGCAGATGCCGCAGCGTTGTGATCGGTTGCACATCGAGTTGAGGAGCGCCGAGTCCGACCGTTTCGGCGAGCCCGCGTCGTGGTCGTTCTGCTGGCCGCCGAAGCCGCCGGGCGGCCCGTGGGCGGCGGCGTGCGGCGGCGCGGAGTGCGGCGGCAGGCCGAACGGCGGGAATTGCGGCGGCGCACCGGGGGGATGGCCGCCGGCCGAGTGCGGATGCGGCGGGAAGGGGAAGTTGGGCGACGCCTTCTGCTGGGCGGCGAACAGTTGGCCGAATTGGTGGAAAGCGCCCGTCCCCACCGCGGAGGGCGGGAGCGGCTGCCCGATGCTCGTCGGCATCCCGTTCGCCATCGTGGCGGAGGGCGCGCTCATCGCCGGGTGGAAGTAGGCGAGCCCGGAGGCGGGCGCGGGCGGCGGAGCGGCCAGCGGATTCGACTGGAGCGCCGCGACGACGGCCGACTGGAGCGGCGGTTGGGCGACCGGCTTCACCGGCGGCTTCAGCTCGTGCAGTTGCGGCGGCGACTCGGTGGGCGGCTGCGGCTGCGCGTCGAACGGCGCCCGCTGCTCCGCGTGGACCGGCGGCACTTCGGCGGTGCTGGACGACGCCGACGACGAGGAGGCGGACGAGACGGCGGCCGACGTGGACGGCTGCACGGTGTGCTCTTCGTGGACGGGGGCGGACGGGCGGCTCAGGTCCTCCGCATTGATCGGCGACTTCTGAGCGGTGCGCGGCGGCGAGTTCGGGGCGGAGGTTTCGGGTTCTGCTTTCGCCACTGCAGCCGCCGTCATGCGCACCGTCTGGGGTTATCCGAAGGGAGTGAGGGGGGTATTGCACGAACTGAAAGCCGAATGGAATGAACGGGGATCAAACGAACGAATGCACGGACACGATCGATCGATGGCACGAAAGCGAGCACGGAAAGAAAGACTCAATTGAACGGAAAGAAGACGAACGAATGGTGGAATGAATAACACGCGTATCAACACAACAATGTTTGATAAGACCCCGGAAAAGAGCAATCCTCATGCGCCTCCATTGCAGCAGTACAAACTCCAATTCGAAGCAAAGAGTGATGAACACATTCGTTGATTAATCGAAGAGAAAGAAGGCGATGTAATCGAATCGACGAAAAGAAACACCAGCCATCCCCGCCGTCCACTTCTTCCGCGGTTAATTGCCGCCGTGAACACGAAAGTTGCGCACTACACGGCGGATCTCTTTGCTTTGATTCGAAGGACGTGCGGTGGGTGGTTGGAGGAGGTGCGTAATTAACGACGAGTCGAAGCAGGCAAACAATGCGCGGAATGAATCCCCAGGGAGCAACGAACAAAAGAACGTAATTCGAGCGAAGACGAAAGGAATGAAGGAGAAGTGGGAGGATGCAGTTGATCTCGTCGATCGAATCACTCCATCAATAACTCGATCGATCGGTCGATCGATAAACTGCTCGAATGCTCGCTGTTGACCGAAAGAATTTCCACGTAATCCGCAGAACAATCACTCGTGCTCGCGGCCGGGCGGAATGTTTGGCGAGCGGGTCGGCCGCGCGCTCTCGTCCACGTACTCACCGGTCCGCCCGTCCGTCCACTTATTACTCCACCACTCGTTGGGTCAACACAAGGGCGACCCGGCGGGGAAGACGACCACCACGGGGCGGCGGGGAAGAAAGTGCGCGTGGCGATCGGGCAATTCGACGGGCGGGCGGGCGGGCGGCAAGTGGAACGGGGTCACGGGCGAATCGCGCGAAGGGCGGAGCGCCGCCCGCCGCCCGTCACCAGTCAGTCGCTCGCCGCCCGGCCGGCCGGCAGAAGCGGAGGTGAAGGAAGAAGAAGTAATTGGTCAAAGGCGGAGGGCGAGCGGCGCGATGGACTCGAGGTGTGTGCGCAAAGCGAAGAGCAAGCGGCCGAAAGCAGGTGGAGGTCATCAGTTCGCCCCCGTCGCTCCTCCTCCGTTGTCCGATCAGTTCGAATCAATGGTCGAAGTTTGCAGTAGAATAGGAGTGCAAGTGATCGCAGCGGAAGCTATCAGGAAGTCCATTGAATTCGGCAGATCAAAAAGTGAACTCGTGCTCAACACTCTTCTATTGTTCAGCGCCCATCCATAATGGCCAAACAAACGAAAAGGATGCAACCGAAGGCAAAAGGTGGACGAAAATACGGAGCAGAGCGCAAACGACCAACCAAACGGAGCAGAGGAGAAGGAGAAGACGATTGCAGGGGAGAGAAGAGATGGACGTTGGACGACCTTGGGATTTGAAGGCTCTCCTTCTCCCCCCCCCCACCGCCACTCCTTCTTCTTCTTCTCCATCAATAGGTGGACGGGCGGGCGGGCGGCGGTGTGCAAACGAAAGACGACAACGCAGAAGAAATCGACCGTCTTTTAGCAATTAGTACGCGCACGAGTGCCCCCGATCTTCTGCCTGCCGCCCGTTTGGTTTGGATTCGTAGACCCGTGATCATTCGCTCGTTGCGCGAAGGAACGAAAGGAATGAACAGAGAACTCTCGAATCCACAAACAAACCGGCGGTGGTCGCATGATTACGGCCGGAGGACGACGAGGAAGCCCCGCGAGTGCAAAGGAGATCAACCGGGCGGAGAGGAACGTGCGTGTGGGGGCATTCGGGCGACGAAAGCGGCCGGCGGGGAAGCCGGGCGGAAATCAACACTCAAATCGCATCAAATCGCCTCATCCATCCGCCCTCTCCGGCTTATCGGGCGGGTCGACAAGCCGCCCCGCACAAAGGGCGAGAAGCCACGTATTCCTCCTCAACTTGATGTCGCCGCGATTGACGAAGGAACGAGAGAAACATGGGAGGAATTCCAGTGATCTCAATGAAATTCAAGGGATTTCAACAGAATTCAAAGCAATGTCGAGAGTTTCTCGTAGGAATTGAACGAGAGAACGAGGAAGAAGAAAGTTGTTCGCCATTCACTCGAATTCAAAGCAAGCAAACGGGAGGAGGAAAGACGAGTGGGTGAGTGAGTGAGTGGAGTCCGTTTGCATTTTGGCTTCCTCTCCGCTTCGGCCGCTTGTATTTTGGAACGAACTCGAAAGCCCCTCCTGCCCGCCACTGGCGTTTGCTTGCGGCAACGGGCGGGCGGCGGCTGCTTGCGGCTGCTCCGGCTCCTCTTCATTCAATCCCCGCCGCCCCTCCCTCTTCTTTTCGCATTTGTTCCGCTCTTCTTCTTTTATTCTCCGGGAGTTCGGCCGGCCGGCGCTCTGCGATGGACAATTGGCGGGCGGGCGGGCGGTCGAAAGCGGAGGCCGCACTCTTTTTGAGTGGGGCGAACATAAAAGAAAGGAGGAGAAGTGGGCGCGTTTCTTCGGCCTTCGGGTTTGCTTTCCGAATTTCGAATGGCAGTGGGAAGAAGAGGACGGGATTGTGGGCTGTCAGAAGAGAAAGGCAGTTTGCTTTCAACAAGGAGGTCTTTCGACCCGAAGCGCGTGTTGAAAGCTCGCTGTCCACTGATTTCATCCGATCGAGAGTCGTAAACACTCCTGCTTGTTTACACGACCGCCCAGCCGCGTTGTTCTCCTCTTTTGGATCATTAGGAACACGAAAGGATTCCTAATTGCGCCCGCCCCAATTGGGATCAAGTGCCGTCGAATGCGAACGAGCCGCCGCGTCGTCTCATGGACGAATCGAAGCGACCGGCGGCCGCCTGCTCGTTCGCATCGAAAACAGCCCACTTGTCCGCCTCGTTTGTCAAACTCACTCATTCCTCTCGGGTGCTTAAAAAGACGGAACGAATGCGGCAGAAGAGCGGGCGTGCAACGAGGAGAACATAAGCTGCATGGGATTAATGACTGACTGACTGCTGCTGTCGCCCGTCGATTGGAAACGAGAGTGGCAGCGGGTATTTCGATTCGATTCGAGCAGAAGCAGGAGAAGAAGAAGAGAAATAAACGAACGAAAGAACAGAAAGTTCTCTTCTGGGTTGTCGAGAGCGGTCGATCGAAAACAAACGAGATCAACACACACCCGCAAGCACGCCCAAGCACATGAATTGCAGCTGCAGCAGCAGCAAACGAAAGACCCCAGTGGGTGAGTGAGTGGCAATAAAAAGTGGGAAGAAAGCTGAAGGAAGGTTGTTTTGTTGCCCGCACACTCACGACGAAACGAACACGCGATCCCGACGGGCCGAAACGAAAGAAACACTTTCGATTCGCCTTTCTTTTCGCCCGCCCGCCTGCCCGCCGCTTTCGGCCGCCGAAATTCGAAACGAGCCGAAAGACGCGAGCGGTGGCCGGAAACGAGCCGAATGGATGGAAGGCGGCGATCACTCGATTGGAGGCGAGCTTCAACGGGAGGTCCACCGACCGATCGAACAGTGCTTGAGGGTCTCTTTGCGCAGAAGCCACACGAACAAACCGAAGGTCAAACGAACGAGAGAACTTGGAGGGCGGTCGGGTGGGTGGTTTGAACCAAACGAACAAACGAAAGGAAGGGAGAAAGAAGGCAGTTGCTCGGTGGGAAGTGCGCACTTGTGCGTCGGCTAGCCGGCCGGCTGGAGATCACAAGTTGGCGTACTTTGGACAAAGAAGACGCAAGAGGAAGAGCAGGAGGAAGAAGGGTGATGTTCAATCCGCTTTTTTCTCCTTCGGCCCGCCGCCCGCCGGCTTCTTTTTGTTCCAATCGAAATCCGTCGGCCGTCCGCCGGCCGTCGAACACAACAAGCGGCCCGTAATGAGATAAACTCGCCCGAATCCCGACCGAGCACCCGCCCGGCCCTCCAGCGAACAATCCGCCTCTTCCTCCCGCACTCGTCCTCTCCTCCTCGCGCCGTCGTTCAAGTGAGAACAAAGAGCGCCTTCTTGGGAGTTCCCATCGGCCGGACGGTCGAGCGGACGGTCGAGCGGACGGCCGGCGAGTGCTTGTGCGGCAAGGAAGAGGCGATTGGAACAACGAAGAGAAGGAATGAAAGCAATCGACCGAAAAGCGAAAGTCGATGGGAGGAATTCGATTTAGAGAAGTCGGAGCCATCGGATCGAGAGCTCGAGGCTCGAACAAATCGATCAGCCGCGCCTTCCGGCGCGTTCGGATTGCGCCCGCCGACCGCCGCGATCGACGAGCTGCCGGCGGGCGATTTTCCCGCCGCCGCCGCCCTCGACTGACCGCTCGCTTGCGCAATGGATCGAGTGGATTTTGATCGAACGCGGCGGCTTTTCGTGGACGTTGTGTGAGAAACACGCGGCAGCCGGACGAGCGTCGACTTCCAAAAGTCGAGCGCGAAACAACGCCAAGAAATCGAACCGAAGATGTCCGCCGTGTTTGCGGCGTCCCGCGAGTGTAAAGCGAAAAGAATTGCAAAACGGCCGTTGTAAAACAAACAAAGAACGATCGAATTTTGTTTCTGCGCACAATTCGGCGATTCGGCGGCGGCTTCCGCACGTTTCCGTTCAACAGACGACTTTTGATCGACGTCGACCGCGTCGCGTCTGCGTGGATCCAACGGGGAGATCCACGCACGAAACGAAGAGCACCGAAGGGAGAACGGAAGCCAATCCGCAAGACGACGGTCGGACGTGGAAGAGCGCAATCGATTGCGCATCGTGTTTGTCGCCCCCTCTTCTTCCTTCCGCCTTTTCTTCTCTTCGCAAACCCGCTTCCTCTCTGCGCACACTTGTTTCGTGTGTTTGACGACAACCGAGGGGGGAGAGCGCGGGGATCAACACGATCGCCCCCTCCTCCGCCCGTCCTCCGCGTTGTCGGAGGTTCTTGAACCGCGCGTCCGAAAATAACTCGCAGCCCCCGACCGCGATCGTCTACGACAATCCGCTTGTGTGCGGTGGGGAGGCTGTGGGCGAAATAAGAATCAAAAACAGTCGATATCGCTCACGAAACACCGACGCCGTTCTGTTTTCTGTCCACCCGCTTCACGCAACGAGAAAAGCGCGCTCTTTTTGCCGCCGATTCCGTCCGTTCGCCGCCGCCCGCCGCTCGCCGTCGCCGCGTCATTCGCAAAAATTGGCGGGCGGCCAGGAAGCGCGCAAAGAACCGACGCGGGCGGCTCGAACGCGAGGCCTTTTTGCTCGATTTCGATTGCGATCGGAAAGATCGGGCACGAGTTTTGCACGCGATCCCGCCGTTTGCACTCGAAAAGTTAGGGCTGGCGGCTTGTTCGATTTGTCGGCGCTTTTTGAACCGACAAACCGCGAGCACGCAAAAAGCAAGCGGCCGATCAAGGGCTTCGAAAACACGAGCAATCTCTTCAACCGTCCGCGTCGTGCAAAAACGAAAACGAAGCCCGAAAGTGTCGACTTCTCGAAATCCACGCGCTCGAACAAAACTTCTCCGTTTCGGTTGCAAAAAAACGGACAAAAAGCGGCGGTCGGTGGGCGCGGTTGCTGGGCGAGACGAAACGCAAAGCGAAGGGGGCCGCCGGTTCGAACTGCGGTATGAAAAGTTGCGAGCGAGCGAGAAGTCACCAACTCGCGTCGAGCAACGCGGGAAAGCGCAAGGCGAGCGAGTGGACCGAGCGGCCGGCGGATCAAAGCCGAAAGCAATCGCCGGGATGGACGGCGAGGGCAAGGCGGGAGCGGTCGCCTCCTTCTTCCAATTCATTACTCGCCCTACTCCTCCCCTCTTATTCGAAGTACTCAATTTCATCCACTCCTCCTCCCGCCTTGAATCGAAGCAATTGGGGCGTGCAGCTGCCGGCTGGGCGGCCGCCTGGAGAGTCGAGAGGAGGCAAGCGGGCGGGCGGGCGGAAGAGCGAACTGAATGGACGGGAATTGCTCGCATCAATCCAATCCAATCTCTTCTTCTTCCTTCAAAGACGCAAGAGAGAGAGAGAGAAGAAGAAGGAAGAAGTGGATGTCGTTTAAAATTTTTACGATTACACACGCGCCCTCTCGTCCGTCCGCTCGCTCGCCTTCTCCTTCAACAAATCGAATTGAAATGAATGAAGAGCAGGACACGACAGGGGCACTTGCTGGCGTGTGCAAGCAACAGAAAGCGTGCTACTTTTTTCCTCATAGAAATCGACTTCTTTTCTCATAGAAAAAAGAAGTTCATAGAAATCGACTTCTTTTTTCATAAAAATAAAAAGTCATAGAAATCGACTTTTTTTGTCATAGAAAAAAATCCCGAATTTGAAGTTTGGAGTTCATAACTAACTAATTACAAAGAATTACGCGAGAAAAATAGTCTCAAATGATAGCGGAGACCTTCAACTACCTGTACGAAAAGAGAAAAAAGCCCGTGTGTGTGTTATATTATTATTGGAGCCCGTTGTATCCAAATTTCCATGTTTTCGTTTCTATGACAAAAAAAGTCGATTTCTATGACTTTTTTTCTCTATGAAAAAAAAAGTCGATTTCTATGAACTTTTTTTTCTATGACAAAAGAAGTCGATTTCTATGAGAAAAGAAGTTTTTGCGCAACAGAAAGAAGAAACAACTGATTGTGAACAAATGCACCCGTAGGCAAGTGATCGATCGACAACTCCTTTCGGACTGCGGGAAACCCACGTACACTCGAGCGGTCGAGCGGTAGCCGACGGGCGGTCTGAAGCGAGGCGAGCGGACGGTTATTTCGAATGTAAAACTTCTTCTCAACGAGAGAAGGTTTATGGGCAGCAAACATGCTCGTCGTGAATCACGTGTGCGATTAGATAAAAAGCGAAGCAGGAGGACGAGGAGCAGCGGAGGAATGCGGAGTTCCCCCGAGTGCAGAGTTGCAAAGGCAAGCGGAACGAACGGGGCGGCGGCGAGCGGAAGTCCGCCGATTGTTTCGAGCGGGCGAGCGGAAAATTCGCAGCTGTTCGCCGCTCCCGCCGCCGCCAACGACGTTCTTTTGGCGCGCCGCCCGCTCCCCCGACTGACCGCCGGCCACTCCCGCCGCCACGCGGTCGCCCGCTCGCGAAGCGACGAGCCGACCGGCCGCGGCCGATTCGGGCGGGAATTCGCGGCAAGCGGGCGACAACAAACGGGGAGCGAACACGCCGGACGCTTCCCGCTCGTCGCTTGTCCCCGCTAATCAAAACGGAACGCTTCGATTAAAATCGGGCGGGAAGACGGCCGCCGATTCGAATTCCATGCGAGCGTTCGCAAACCGAAAGCACGACGGGAAGCGAGCGAAACCGAAAGAATCCACTGATCGGCTGGCCGCCGCTTGCTGACCGTTCGAATCAGCGGATCGAACGCCGAGTGTTGCATTCGAATCGCAGAAGGTGGGAGACGCTCGTAAACTCCCGTAATGACCGCCCGGTTGAACCCGAACGATTAAAATCGCCGCCAACTGGAGGCCATTCGCGCGCGCTGGTCATCATCTTTCGAATGAACGAACGAGCGGTTGAGGACGGAGAAGAACCGCCTCTTCGATGGACACAATCCGAATTCACTGCCGAGAAGAGAAGATTGAAGACGTGCCGGTCGGAAATGTCGTTCGAAACACTCGACGAGAAGGAGGAGAGGAGAGGAGTGGAAAACATTCCCCGAATTTTATGGTGAGTGAGTGGAAAGAAGAAGAGGAGGGGGCTCTCGTCCCTCCCACTGCCCGCCGCCTCGCTTTCCACCGACCGACCGCTCGAGGTCGACAGCAACGGTTGAGGCGATTGAATCCACTCGTCCCTCTCTCTCTCGTGCACGAAAGGAAGGACGGAGAGGATGGAAGGAAGGGAATGGAGTGAATGGGTGATGAACTCGAAGGACGAGACCCTCAATCCACACACTTCTTTCTCCCGTCTTCTTGGATTTCCGCCCCTTCCTTTCGAGAATGGCATCAGAATTATCGAACGTTTAAACAAGGATGGATCGAAAAGAAGCTCGCTGTAAGTGGCGGTCACTCCCGACTGCTTCAAACAATCGGGCGGGAAGATGCAAAGGACAATCGGAGAGCCGAAAGGTCGACACGTGTGTCTCCTCTGCCGAATATTAAAGAGCGGCCCTCGTGCTCGGCCGGCTTCTTCCCAACCGCCCTCCCTCCCAACTGGCTGGCTGCAACGAGTGTGTGCGATTGAATGAGCGAGGGAATGAATAAGAAGGGAAACGAGTGAGCGAGTGAATAGTCAATTCGAAAGTCGAAAGGGCCGCCGCTTTCGTTTCGGCGGATGAATGCCACTTGATGATGACAAGTGTACGAACGAAACGAATTGCTTGCTGCTGCTTTCGGTTCGGGTGGAGCACGAGGATCCTTCGTTCCTTCGTGATTGTGAGTGAGCAATGGAAAGCAAGGAAGACTGCAGGGAAGGAGGGGAGTGCACGGGGAGGCAATCAAAAGCGACCCACCGATTCGTCATCCGCCCAAACAAAACCGCCCGCTGCGAACACAAAAGACGGCCAAAATCCCCGGCAAGCGGCTTTGCGTCGAGCGAGCGAGTGGACGTCGCCGCGCGTTCGACTCGAAGCCGCTCCGGCTGCTCGCCGTTGACCTCCGCGCCGTCGTTTTCAGCCGCCCGTCCGCCTGCACGTGAACCGAAAGCCCGCGATTTTCGCACGAATTCCGTCGCGTTTGCGTTCGAATTCCGGCCGGTTGGAACGCGCGCCCGAGATGGCCGCGGTTACTCGCCGCCGCAATCTGTTTGATTAAAATTGCGAAATTCCAACCGACCGACCGACCGAAGTTGTTTGTTTACAACCGGCCGACTACACGGCGGGGATTGAAGTCGAGGGGATGTTCGCCGGTCGGTCGGGCGGCTGCAAGAGTTTGCGGTTAAAAACGCATAAATCCGCCCCGCATTCGTCCATCTGCCCGCCGCGAATGCCGCCGCTCGTCGCGCATAAATCAGGCGAACGAGCGTCAAGTTTTTGATGTTCGCCCGTCCGCAAGTGGCCGCCGGCCGGTCGGTCGGCTCGCATGTCGACAGTCGGCTCGGTGGAAGGATGTGGAATGAGTGGACAAAAGGAAGGGATGAGAGGAGAAGGATGAACAGTTGACCACACCGCTTTGGTTGTCGAAAGAACCCCGCGGTTTCGAAAGAGGCAGAAAGGTCGCTTGTCCGCGGGCATCCCCCAAGCGAACGAACGAAAGAAGTTGGCTGGAGCGGAGAACAAAAGGACGAGAACGAAGCAAGACGGCGGCCAAGGGGAAGGGAAGAAGGAAGGGGAGTGAATGTAAAACGAGCTAATAAATCGAGGAATTTATTGGCCTTCCTTCCCTCTTTCCTCCTTTCCTTTACTCTCGCCCTTCCGTCTTTCGTTTCGGCCAGGCCTCGAGGAATTCAATCCGAACGAAAGTTTTCGTTCGTTCGCGATTCCCAACCGACTGGCCGCCGGCTGCAAACCGAACTCCCCGCTTCTTCGGTTCGGAGTGGGAAGAAACGAGTGTTTTGCGAAATTCTCGCCCCGATTTTAAGCCGCTCAAATTCCGCAGCAGCCGCGGGTGAACGAGTGAGTGGATTGTCGCTGTGGACTGCCGACGAACCAAACCGCCCCACTCGCAGCCTGCCTGTAGTCATGTGAACACGACGGCTGACTGTCGGCTCGTGGCACGAACGAACGAACACGTGGATGGGATGCGGTGGATCCACGCGTGTGGACTGCGGGAAGAAGCGACGAGCGGCGAGTGGACGGCGGAATCGCCCGCGAATTCCCGCACTCGCCGCGCCGCCCGCCCCGCAAATCGCCGCCGCTCGGCGGCCGATCGGAGCGGAACGCGGCGAACGCAACTTCCGCTCGCCCGCCGCCGCTCCGATCGGCGCGTTCTTCCGCTTTGTTTCCGCTTGGCGGCGGAACTTGCGGCGAACTTTCCGTCTACCACTCGGACAGAACGGAAGCGGACGTGCTTGGACATTGGAATCGATTCGAATAGATGAAGATGAAGGCAATGCGCAAAAGAACGAATCAATTTGATGCAACAGAGTAGTCAACAGTAAATTTGCGAGAGTTTGTGCTCATAAAGCGACGAATGGTGGCTAAAAGCGAACGGAAATCAAACGACATTCAGTGGACCGCCGCCTTCGAACGGGAGCCGCCGAACGGGGCGGCCGATTGACCGAAACGAGCAGAAATCGGCGCTCCCAACTTTGCAGAAGCGGCGGCAGCGGTGGGGGGTCGTGCACATGGACGAGCGAAGGGCGACGGCGAGCGGTGAGGCGGCGGCGGGCGAGCGGGAAGCGATCGGAGAGCGTCGCGCGCGTCCCCTCGCGCTCGCCGACGCGCGGGCGGGCGGTTCGGCGGGTGGTTTGTGCACGAGCGAGCGGGCAGTGGAGGTCGAGGCGTCCCCCTGCTACTCGCTCACTCACTTCTTCCCCCCCTCGCTCCCCCCACCGCCGCCCCTCGACCGGCCCGCACTGGGCGCGTTGGACGGTCGGCTGGTGGGTTCGTCGCACCATCGAACTGGCTGGTACAAAACTCGTCTCTTCGTCGCCCCGATCGTCTTCGCTTCGGTCGTGTACGTACAACAATGTTCGCTCCTCTTCTCTCTTTTGTATTCCTGGCGTACAGTGCGGAGTGATTAGACGGCGGCCGCCGAATGAACTCCCGATTGTGCGGACAAACAGACGGCCGCTGACATCCTCTCTCGTCCAACCACTCGACGCTCCATTCGAAGCAGAAAGAAGCGGAAGGAACGGCGCCTAATCCTCGCAGCAATCCGAAGTCGTAAAATCCACTCGTCCGGCTCGTGCACCTGCATTCGATCATAATTATCGAAGCGAAACGAAAGGGAAGCCATTCATCTTCCTCTCCCGCTTGCCATCGCCCGCATTGCTGCTTTCAAATCCGCGGGAGGACGAGGAGAACGAAGAGGATTGGAAGCTTGCAATTACAAACACACAGCTTCCTTCAGTTTGGTCAAAGTACGCTCTATCGCAATCAACCGCAGTCAATCGAGGAATTCTCCATCTTTCCCATCATAAAAAGACGTAAATTCGTCAATTGATGAGCGACAAGCGGCGGAAAGCGGATGGACGGCGGCGGGCGGTGTGGGAATCTTGGTGTTCTTGCCGCTTCCCTCTGCTTTCGTTTGGTTTCGGAGAAGAGCGAGCGGATTTGACGGCGGTCGAATTGAAAACACCCCAGCGAATTCGGTCGGCCGCCGCCTTTTGTTCGACGAATCGCGCGGACAAAGGCGGAGAGCAAATGGACGGAGAAGGAAGGGGATGAGTGCGGGAGTGTTTACTTTCGGTCGGTCGAACTACTCACCCCGCACATCCCCGTCCGCCCGCCCGCCCGTCTTATCCGCTCGCCCCTCCTTTGACCCTCGCGCGCCCGACGGCTCTCGACCACCCGCCCGGCTGACCGGCCGGTCGATTGGAGTGACCGCGAGGGGGATCGACGCCCCCGCTCGCTCGCCGCTCTCGACTTTCCACCCACTCCGCTCCCCCTTCGCTCCGACCACTCCCCCGGGCGGCGGTCGCCTTTTGTTGTCCACTTCGACGAAATTTGCGATCGCCGCGCGAAACACGAGCGGCCGGCCGGCGGCTTTGTGTCGCGAAACACGACTTTTCAACCGGCCGACCGACCGATCGAGTGTTTGCGTTGGGCGGATTGCGAAACGGCCGAAGAGCGGGGCGAGCGGATACAAGCGGGGAGCAACGAGCAGAAGCAGGAAGAATCACAAGACACGAGCAAGAGAGGAACTCACGCAATTAGAAACCTTTAGCTCCTCGACGAACTGCAAATGCATCCGCAAACTATCCAACTCGTGACCGCAAGCAAAGAGTTACCAAACAACGAAGAGGCGATGGGATCTAAAGCAATACTTCCACCATCCCGCTTCAATCGTCTTTCTTCCCCGTTCGTCATTGCGCAATCGCATCACGTCGTCGCCTTCCAGCGGCGGCTTCGATTCGTGTGCAGAAGACGTGATCGACGGAAGAAGAGGGGAATTAATTTGCTCCTTCTTTTCTCAACACGCCGCCGACTGTTGAGAAGAAAGCAGCAGGCGATGGAATGCGCGAATTAATGACGTCCTCTTGGTCGTCATCGAAAGGAAGAATGCAGACGGAAGTGGGGAGTGACTGGCGGCAGTCGTCATCTTCAGTCATCAGTCGAAAGAAGAATCGATAGATTCCTCGATTTGAGAAAGGAACTCGCAGACGTCCGTTTCCGCCGGCTAATCGAAAGCAGCGGAAACTCGGCAATTCGACCGCCCGTCCGTCTGCTTTGCGATTCGCAGCGAAAGGGAACACACGTGTGAAATTCGCGAATCTCCCGCCCGTCCCGCGAAATGTCAACCAAATGTGGCGGGCGGGGCGGCGCGGCGGGAAAGCGGCGCAGATCTCCGCCGGCTTCTCGCAATCGAAAGAGTAGCGCGGCGAGATGGAAAGGCAGCAGAAAGCTTCTTTCTTTTGCAACAACAAGCGATACGAACTGTTCACTTCTTGACGTCCAACTCGAAGCATCGACTCGAAGGAATCTTCTGTAAGCGAGGAAGACAACCGGCCGTGTCGAAAGCCGCGTACAAATTGGATCGAGGCGGAAGAAACAAAACGGTTTCGAATTTCGATTCACTCCGCCGTCCAGCCGCCCGCCTTGATTCACTCGCCGGTCGGGCCGCCCGCAGCGGGACGAAAATTTCGGAAGGCGGCGAGGATGATTGGTTTCCAATCGAATCGATCGATCGATTGAATCAAGAGGACGAGGACGAAAGAGGCGTGATTGTTTGACTTCGATGGTTTCTGATCGTTTCTTTCGAAAAGAGGGATAAGGTCGATTGGAAACGATCAATGAGTGATCGATGCACGAGTTTATTGCGACAACAAACAAAGAAACAAACGAGAAGATCCCCGAAGCGAACGGAATCAAACCCGGGAGTCGCCGTCGATCGTCGTGGCGTCGAATTGCGGCCGCTGGAGCGTCGCCTTCTCCGCTTTGTGGCTTCCGCGCGCACTTGAACGAATGAAGGAGTGAAGAGCAGAAGGGACGGCGGAGCTCACCTCCCGATCGAATAGCCGCCCGCGAACGAACTCGAAAAGAAGCAGAGGACGGCGCACGCCGCCAGCAGGTAGAAGGCGACCATCCAGTGGATGCGCGGGTCGTCGTTCCCGACCTCCCGCAACGGGCGGCTACAAGCACTCGGCTGAATTCGAAGGGAAAAGGAAGAACTCGCTGATCGTGACTCCACTCGAAGGCCGAAGCGAAAACGGCGGCCGTGATCACGAGCAGCAGCGAGAAGCGGAAGCCGTTCGTCATCGTGAACGAGTCGAAACGAACGGACGAGTTGGACGGCCGATCGATCGAAACGAACGCAAATGAGCAAAGTGAAGGGCGAAAGGAGACTAGAAAAAGTCATTCGGAGGAGTTCGAAACGCTACGGCTTTGAGTTCGGTGAGATCTAATGAGAGCGTAGTGCTCGAAAGAGCACTGGAGTTCTTTCCACGACCAACGGCTTTCTTTCGTCTGGAATCCCGTCTGCTCTTCTGCATTGATCGACCGCCTTCCTCTTCGGGTCTAATCGTTTATTTTGCACTTCTTAAAGGCAAAGTGGACGGTGAGTGGATCCAATCGAGTAGCGAGTGCCCGCCCTCGTGTGTGAGCGAGTGAGTGGGATCACACGAACGAAGAGGAGTCGGTCAAACAGTCGGCGAGTCGGTCCTCGTTCGTCGCCCACCACTCGGCGCCGGCGTTGAAGCGAGCGGTCGAGTTCAAGCGGGTGTTGGAGTTCGTGCGAGCGAGCGCCTTCTCCGTTCGGCTGCAAACCAGCGGAAGGAATGAGTGGATAGAAGGGGAGGGAACTCACCGCTTCGACCAGAAGAAGCCGCCCGTGAAAGCCGACCCGAACGAAACGGAAAGCAGGAGGCAGGCGAGAACGCCGTCGATCACGTACACCCAAAAGGGCCAGTCGTCCTCGACTCTGCAAGATCGAACGAGTGGATGGGGGGAAGGGAAGGGAGAACTCACTCGAAGACTTCGCTCTCCGTCGTCCCGTCCGCTCGGACGCCGTCGACGAGCAGGAGGACGAGGGCGGCGGCCAGCAGGCGCAAGAGCGGCGACATCGCGGATCAGAGCGAGCGGCCAGTCGGGCGAGCGGAAGGCGGACGGAAATGCGGGCAGAACGAAAGTGAGCTGAAGTGGGGAGGAATTTGCATGAATGATCCCACAATCAAGAGCAGCTGTCCTTTCCGCAGGGCCCCAACCGGTCGCCCGTGAGAAATGTTAGACCACGCAAAGCCCGCCGGCTGCTTCGAAGCACGAAAGCAAAGGCGTAAAGAAGGCCGTTGAGGAGTTAAAGGCCGTCGCTCACGCCCAGCAACCGACGGAGACCCCGAAGCGCCAAAAGATCGGCCGAAGAACGCCATCAAACGGACGAAGACCGTCGATGCCCGAGGACGTTCAGCAGGCGGCTCAGAAGAAGCCCGACGACTCCAAGCCCGGCGACTCTCGCCCAACAACCGGTCGCAGAGAAGAAAGGTGCGATCTTTTAGTGGTGGGCGAGACGGGGATTGCTGATGAATTTCATAGGGATTAGTGGGTTTTTTCCCCTTCTACATGTCCAATTCAAACCAATCGCTCGAGCTTTTCTGATGCTTTATTCGAGAAGAAACCGGGAAAGAAGGGAGATCAGTGGTAAATGCGGTCGATCGAAAGGTTCTTCGGGCGCGGACGAGGGTCGGCGGGGTCCAGCGCCTCGAAAGCCGTGCGGAGGAGGGACTTCGGTTGGCTGAAACGAAAGATTCAGTTGAAAGCGCTGTTGTTTGCTGCTTACGCGGACAGCCGGTAGAAGCGCCACGTCCAGGTGGGCCATCCACGGCCGAAGCGCTCGCCGTTCGCTGAAGAGTGGGAACTGCGCAGGTGGAGCGTGATCCCGCCATTCTCGTCCACGTGCAGCAGGTCGGTGGGCTCACCACCGCGGGCGGCCTCTTCTTTCCACTCGGAATACCAGCACGAGGCGGCGATCTCGGCGACTACCGGAGAGTCGACGACCGTCCACGCGCCGCTGCGGAGGTCCAAGCGGCACAAGCGGGGCTGCAGCACGCGGTTGGGCGACTCTCCCACCATCACGTGCTCCGAGAAGACGGCCGAGTGGTTGTGGAAGGCGAGGGCGGTCGGCGGCAACCAACGGCGGGTGATCGCGGCCTGCAAGAAGAGGATGAAAGAATGGATCGTGGGATGATGGACTCACTTCTTCGCGGTCCTTCACTTCGACCACACGAATCAGGCGGCCGTCTTGCGGGTCGATCGTGTGGATCGAAGTGATCCGCAAGGTGTCCCGCCCGACCACGTACAGAACGCCCGCGTGGACGTAGATGCCGCCGATCTGCCCGTCCGCGAGCTCCAGCGCGCCGATCGGCCGGACGGCCCGCGAGTTCACGTCCACCTCGAGGAGCTGCGCGTTGGACGCGTCGCGGAGGACGGCGAAGACGAAGCGGGCGGGATCGGCGGTCGCGGAGATGAGACGGCGGGGATGTTCGAAGTGGCAGTTCGCGGACGACGGGAAGCGGTGGAGAACGACGAAGCAGAACTCGCCGCTCGTCCAGTTCAGCTCGAGCTGAACGAGCCGCTCGTGCGTGAGGACGAGCAGCCGATCTTTTCGCTCCGTCAAGCAGTCGACCACTCGGCCCTGCCGCTCCGCTCCCCAGGGACGCCAGAAGCATCTGAAAGAAGACAGAAGTAAGGGATGAGAAGAAAGTGAAGAGGACGTACTTGTGAATGCCGGTGTGTGTGTCCACAACCTGAATGGACGCGCTCTCGTTTGCGAACTCGCACAGGAAGCGGCCGCAATTGAAAGCGTTGGACATGTGCGGGAACCAGCGGGCGCCTTCGACCGACGACTCCACACTCGCGTACGCCAGACCGCTGGTCGTCATCTTTAGGAGAGGAAACGAAGAAGCAGGAAGGAATGACCGGCGGGAAGCGAGTGAGGAAGGAATGATCGAAAGCCCCCGCTCACCGCCTTTTATTCACTTCGCTGACCTCAAGTTTTCCCACCGAGTGGCGCAATGGTCGCTGACTCAACGAGCTGTGTTCGTGTGGGTCACATGGGAACTGCGCAACGAGGTTGCTTTCCCATCGCCTTATTTCTTTCGCTCGCGGTTCAAAGTTCACACACAGTGAGAAAAAGGTTCCAAACGAAACACTTGCGTACGCATCATGAGGTTCGCGATCTTTGAGCATCCGTTGCCCATAAGCGACTTCAATTTCCTGTCGGTTAGCCGCTTCCTCAATTTTCATACGAAATTAGACGCTCTTGCACCCACGGCCACAGAGAAGAAGCCGATTCCAGCGGCCACACATGAAGAGGCGGCAGCAAAGAAGAAATTCGTAGACGAGCACAAAGCCGAGAAGCTCGAGTCTTCTTTGGCGCGAGCACGTTCGACTCGCTCGGGCACGTACCGTTCGTTAAACGACAAGCAGTTGAACGTTCGGTCCGCCATCATCGACACCTCAAAAACGTGAGGCGCGGACCACCAGTACGACGTTCCCTGCCTGCCGTGTGCTCACGTTTGAGCGAGGCAGAGGTCCGGCTGATGCCCGACGATTAACTGGACAAAATAAAACAGAAGGCTCGATGGAGATGTTGGCATATGAGAAAGCAGGGGCGGAGCGAGAGTTCACGAAAGTGGGCGACCGAGATGAGCGAGGGCAATACGAGCGAAAGCTTATGTCTCTTGCATCAACGATCGCGTGGAATGGACGAAGCATCTCCGTTGGCCTTGGTGGAGAGGACGAGCGCGGAGTGCCCACGGTAAGTGGACGCCGCGCATCGCGAAGGAGGTCGTCGGGCGGGTGTTCGGTCGCCACTCACTCCGTTCGATTCGGTGGGGAGCGCTGCCTGCCCGCTTTTCTGTCCACGGGAATTCGAATATTTCCGTTGGGTCCCGTGATGCCGTTTTTGCGTACGCCGTGGAGAGAGCGGGCTCGCTGACGCACTTACGGCCGAAACAGTCGAATTGATGGTCGAGTTCGTGTACCGAGGCAAAACTAAACACTCACCGCTCGTGCCCTCGAGCTCCTCCCGCTGGCCGTTCGGTTCGGAATTGCCGACTTGCGAGTGCGTTTCCTCCTCCGTTTACTCGCTCAATCAAACTCTCTCCTTTGTTGCAAGATAAGTGCGTGAAGTCGTTGAAGGCGGACATCACTCACGAAAGTGCCGCCTCGCTGCTGCTTGTCGCCGTCGAGCACGAAGACGACGGCGATCACGCATGAACAGTGCCCGCCGCACTCTTCCGCCCGACTGCCATCGCAATCCGACGTTCCGGGAACACCGTGGACCGGTGGCCGCTGGACGGCTCCTACCAGCAAGTTGTAAGCAACCGCGTGGGAATTTCTGAAGGCGCATGAGTTGACCGGAAAGAAGCTGGTTTTGCAACCGACACAACGAACGACAAGAATGGTTTATGTTGATATTAATCGAACAATAAAAAACATTACTGCAAGTTCTTCAAAAGACGGTCAATCGG
This sequence comes from Aphelenchoides fujianensis, assembly GCA_024699865.1. Taxonomy (NCBI): domain Eukaryota; kingdom Metazoa; phylum Nematoda; class Chromadorea; order Rhabditida; family Aphelenchoididae; genus Aphelenchoides; species Aphelenchoides fujianensis. Next base: position 182,089 of record JAMPIO010000147.1, on the reverse strand, counting down.
AACGCGGATGTTGCGAGGACGAGCATAAAGCGCCAAATGGATCAGTCGTTCGGGTTTTCTGGAAACGACGACGGAGGTCAGTGGAAACGAGTCGACAAACCGTAGAGCAACACGGTGGACAGTGTGCTTTCCAGATAGTTGGTCGTGTTGGTAGATGCTGAGCACGTCGTCCTCGTTCACGAACAAATCCGTAGAAGAGAACTTGTACGAATCCAGTCGCACATTCAAAGTAAAATCCACGTGGTCTGCCGTGTCCAAGTCGACGACCGTGAGGTGGGCGCTATGGTCGTTGGGAAGCGGGCAGTCCTTGCAGTTGAACACGACGAACTGTTCGGATTCTTTGCAAGTCTCCAAACATTTCGGGTAGAAGAAACGATCATTCCACTAAATACAAACGATGCATAAGAAACAAGCTCGTGAAAGTCACCATTTTTTCTTGAATGCTTCGGACAGCGGAAGTGCTTCGATTCGACTCGTCCCTTCGGCGCTAACCACCGAAAAAACGCGTATGACTTGTCCAGGGTAAGGCATCTCGAAGATTCGTTTCGTTTTCGTGTTCACAGAGTAGGAGGCGCTAGGCTTGTATCGAAATTCTCCGAGCTGCTCGGCGCTTCCATTTTCCAGGTCGACGGCATGGAGCCTCACGTTCGTGTGGTCGGCGGTCAATCCGACAGAAATGTGCGTGTTCCCATCTTCGGTGGGAAAATAGTTTAACAGAGGAGGCGCTATGGTGACGTCGTGATAACGGATTGTTTTGCTGAAGAACGTGCCCTCTTCGTCGTTCAGGCGGACGATGACCAATAAGTAAACGTCGTCGCTGCCCATTTTCTGCCTGACGAGAAGCGTGTTACAGTTCAGAACTTTGATGATCCCACGGTCGTTTCTCGATCTGCAGGCATCGACAAACGTGCTGAAATAAGCCGTTGATTAAATGTGGATGGTGTTGGATCGCTTACGCGTGCTCGCCTGTCCACATGTCCAAACGATGGAACTTCGTGTTGCGGTAAGCGTAAACAAACCGTCCGTTTGGGGTGTAAGCTTGGCCTTCCGGAAACAAGTGCTTGTTTACGGAAGCAACCAAAACTCCATTCGTAATCGGAAAGGGCCGATCGAACATGACGCTCCCGATCGAGTCAACAGCAATGCAGGGACGAGTGGCAGGCGAGCGCAAATGGCAGTCACTCCGTTGGACGAAGGCAAGCCGCCCGACTGGTCGACTGGACGGAGAGAACGCGCGAATGGGAGAGGGCGGTGAGGGGTCGAGCGGAGTGCGCACTTCCTCGCGGTCATTCGAGTTCCGTGGTTTGAACGGAGAGCAAAGAGGTTCGTTCGGATCGACCCCCCAGTGAACGGAACGTGTAATCCACTTCCTTTTCTTCATCCACGGGATCTAAACGGCCGTTGAATGCTGCGTGGTTGATCCCCGATGACCGTCGATTCCAGTCCACAGCAGTCGGCGAGTTGACGGGCTCGAACGATGCGGTCGGCAACAAATGAGCGTGTCTTCATTGGTCTCCTTCAATCTCTTCAAACAACAAGGCGAGATCGAAGGACGTTTATCGACAATCACAGACAACAAAAAGAACTAATGGACAAGATGGTCCACTTGCCGCCCTTGCTGACAATCACTTCTGAAAAGCAAAAAGAAATAAAAGAGGAAGAAGACGCAAAGGACCCGCCTCGTAGTTGCCCGGCGTCCGCGAATCCAGCGGGACGGACGAGGCCTGCGGGGCCTGCGGCGTCAGCCTGAGGGCCGCCTGATTGGAAGGCGCGTGGGAGGCGGGCGCCTGGGCGGACGGCGCGTCGGCGAGCGTCACGGCGCCCCGTTTGGGCGGCGGGGCGGGCGCGATCAGCGGGAGGGCCGCCCGCTTCCCGCCTTCCGTCTTCTTTTTCGCCTTCCTGTTCGTGCAGCAGTGGACGCCGCAGGCGACGGCGAAGAGCAGGACGACGAACAGGAGGACGCCGTTCAGACTGAACGAGAGGATTGGAGGGAAGAAGAGGAGGAGGGGACGAACATGAGCGATCCCAAGAGCCACTTGCTCGCGGAGGCCGTCGAGCCGCCGTCCTGAAGTGCCGTCGTGCTGTTCGACGCTCGAGCGGTGGGGGCGGTCGAGGGCGTGGAGCCGGCCGAGGAGGAGGAGCGAAGGGAAGTGGAACGAACCGAAGAGGAGAGGGTGCTCGTCGTCGTTGTGCTTGTAGAAGACGTCGTGGAGCTCATACTCGTGGAGGTGGTGGGCGGCCGGTACTCGCCGAACACCTTCGACCTCACCTGCAAGCCGCCCGCCCGCAATCAACCGCCTGCTTCCGCCGAACTTACGCTCACGTCCAGCGAGTCGACCTTCCCGTCGTGCTCCACTTGGACGGTCGTCCAAAAGTTTCCGTTGGGAGCGGCCGTGCGGAGCGTCTCGCCGGCGCACCACTCGACGGCCGTCCGGTCGGCCGCCTCGGAGGTGAGCCGCCCGTCCGGCTCCAGCGAGAGCAGCGGCCAGATGCCCACCACTTGGCTGTCTGCAAGCCGAATGCAAGCGGACGGCGGGGGGAACTCACTGGCCATCGCCTTCCACTGGGTGCCCGAGCGGACGGTCTCGAACTGCAGCGTGCACGAGTCGCCGATGCTCACCGAGAACCTGCGGCCGAAGGGAAAGGAGAGAAGCCGAGAACTCACCTCGCCGCTCGAGTGGCCTTCAAGTAGAAGAGAGGATTGGCCGCGGGCTCGAATTGGACGGCGATTTTCGTCCGGCGGGTGCACTTTTCGAAGTGACTGCAAGCGGGCGGGTGGGGCGAGTGGACCGACCGGCCGGCTGCTCACAACTCGTGCCACACCTGCTGCGTCCGTCCCTCCACACACGAGTCGAACGCCGTGTCGGTGGGATCGAAGAGGAATTTGCTGCCGCCCGCACGAACGACGGCGAGAGCGGACAGAAGGAGGACGAAAGAAGAGCACATGGGAAGCCGGTGAGATCGGCCGTTCAGGATGGGAAAGGAATGGACAAATGAGCAGAAGCTGTTGGATTGTCTGTTTCGGTGGGGTGGGGATTTGCATGAGGGGAAGCGGGCGGGCGGTCCCGTGAATCGTCGTTGTTGACGGAGTGAAAGAAGCCGTCAATCCCGAGGATCCCGCCGGCTGCTCGTTGACCTCATCGTTTGAAGGTTGACGGCACAAACTTCTGCTCGATTGGAGCCGCTTTGTATCGGTCCACTCGTTCCCCTTGAGCCGACCGATTGAATAGGATTTCTTCGGAAGAAATCGAACGGTCTATTCGCCTTCACGTGGCCCAACTCTCGGTTTTTGCCGTTGGCGTCGGGCGGGAATCATCGCCCTCGTCCCTCATCCACTTTCCCTCATTCCTCGTCCACTTTCCGGTTCAAATTCCACTTGTTTCCTCCTCCGTTTGCTCCTCATTTCCTCGTGGTTTGCGGCGAACGCCCATCCGTCGGCTGTGTGCCTTGATTGCTCGTGGATTGGACGTTCAATCCGCAAGCAAACTCGCGCCCTCAATCCCTCCATCATGCTCGTGAAATCACGGCCGATCCGCATGCGAACTCGCGCCCCGAACGCCCCCTCCAACACGTCCGCTTGGGCCGCGACGGTCCCCGGAATTCAGCAGATTTCGCTCGAACTTTCGGCTTTCCCCCTCCTTTTCGCTTCGTTTGGTTCGGTTCTCGTCGTCCACTCGCCCCCGCTTCGATTCCACTTGCTTCGGTGCGGTTTCCCTCGAATTTCGGCTCGATTTCCTCAAGTTTCCGTTGAATTGCGGGCCTCGAAGCCCCCGACGGGCGGCGGAATTCTTTGAGACGGTCCCTCGGGTCCAAAGATCGCCCCCGCCGTCCGCCCGCCGTCCGTCGATCGGCGCGTAAACAGGCGGGCGGCCAACGGAGAGCCGACCACTTTCGGGCCGCCCGCCCCCGCCGCCCGCCCGCCGCCCCCGCCGTTCGGGGGGCGTCGGCGAAAACAAGCCGGCCGGCCGGTCGGCCCGCCCCCTTCGGCGCGCATAAAAGGCGGCCGGGCGGGCAGTCGGGCATCGGTCTTCGGCCGCCACTCCGCTCTCCCCACCGCCCTCCGCTCTCCGCCGCCTCGAGATGGTGCACTTCGCCCTGCCGGCCGTCCTGCTCGCCGCCGCCGTCGGCCTCGTCGCCGCGTGCGCCCCGAACCAGTACGGCGCGCAGCGGGCGGGCGTCTCGTCCGTCCAAGAGTCGTACATCCGCCAGTACCAGCAGCTCCACCGCGACAATCGTGAGTTCCCCTCCGCCCTCCTCTCCGACCGTCCATTCATCCCCTCCACCCGCTTGCAGCCTGCGTCCAGTGCCAGGCGGTCGTCGCCGAGTCCGAGTGCTCCAACAACTGGCACGACGCGCAGTTCGGCTGCGCCACGCCGCTCGTGCACTACGGGCTGGGCCCGCGCGGCTGCGGCCAGGCGACCGTCACGTGCCCCGCGCAGGGCGGCCGCCAGTCCTCCACGCTCCTCGTCGCCCTCGTGGACAACGCCGACGGCCGCTTCGGGTGAGTGCGGGGAAGTGGGGGCTCTGCGGGCTGGTGGGGGCCTCTCGGTCTCGTGGGCTGGTCGGAGGTCTTCGGGCGGGTCGGGCGGCACTCTCCGCTGTGGGAAGAAATCACTCCCCTTTCGGTTCCCTTCGCTCCCTCCTCCACTTCTCCTTTGCGTGGGGATCTTGCGGGTCGGACGGGTGGCACTCTTCCCCCTCCTCTCCGCTCCTCACCACCCGCTCCCCTCTCTCGAACGCCCCCTCCACGCGTTCGCCTACCCGACTGACGGCCGTCTCGTTGCAGATCCGACTCGCGCGTCTACGCGCCGATCTCCGCGCTGCAGGGCGCCCAGGCGACGCTCACGCAGACGTGCGACTCGCAGAGCCAGTGGATGGGCGCCTCGATGGACGACCTCCGCCTGGCGCAGCCGCTCACCGTCCAGTGCGCCCACAACGCGCCCGACTTCCAGCTGCCGCCGGTGGGCGAGCGCTACGCGGCCTTCGAGCGGCGCGAGCCGGCCGGCCACGCGGACGCGCAGGCCTACGAGCAGGAGCAGGAGCGCCCCACGCCCGCCGCCCCCGTCCGCTACGAGACGCCCGCCGCCGCCCCCGAGGAGGTGGAGCGCGTGCTCGACGAGGACGTGCGCGTCGAGATCCTCGGCACGACGCTCGTCCCCGTGGTCAAGGTGAGCCCTCCGCAATCAAGTGATCCCTCCCCTAACCGCCCGAATGTTGCAGGAGCGCGTGATCGAGCAGGTCGTCCAGGAGACCCACCACCTGCCCATCCAGCGCAAGCGCATCGTCAAGACCAAGCAGATCTCCAAGCCGGTGGTGGCCGAGCGCGAGGTCGTGGAGCGCGTGCCCGCCACCCGCATCGTGCCCACCTTCGAGGAGCGTCGCCGCGTGGAGCAGGTGCGCGGCACGACCATCGAGCAGTTCGCCGACGTCCAGGAGGTCACCGAGATGCTGCCCGAGATCATCACGAGCGCGCCGGTGATCGTCGAGGGCCCGCCGGAGACGCGCGGCAAGCTCCTGCCCGTCCAGTCGGCCGCCTACGAGACGCCCGCCGAGACGCCCGCCCCCACCGGCTACTGAGCCCGCCGGCCGCCGACCGAACCCCCCGCCGAGCATCGAACTCGATCTCCCCCTCCGCATCTCTCGCTTCTGTCCCCTAACTCCCTCGATTGATCCTCATTGTTTTGTTCATTTGTTTTGATTTCTTTCTACTCGCTCACATAAACACGCATTTCACTCACTCGTTCGGCTCTTGGCTTGGGGTGGGTAGACGGGGATGAGTAGGAGGGAAGGTGAGTGGGGGAGAGCGCAGAAGGAGGAGGCGGGTTGGTCGTTCGGTTGGAATGCGGCGTCTGCGGGTTCTGCCCGTCTGCTCCTCGGTCGGCCGGTCGATCAATGTTGGTCTTTGCTCGAACAAACAGGCGGTTGTTGTTGTTTTCGTGGCTTTCGGCCGTCTGTTCGTTCGTTGGAGTCGCCGCCGAGTGCAAGAGGAAATCGGAGATGTTCGGGCGAAAACAAATCCACGTGTTCTGCTCGTCGTCGCTCTACTCGGTGCGAAGCGAAGGCGCCGACTGGCCGAACGAAGTTCGTGGATCTCGTTGAACGGAAGACAAAGAAGAAGAAGAGGAGCGAATCCAGTCGGCATTCCACGTCCCATCCGCTTTCTGCCGCTTGATTACGAACCGAATGTCGGAGATCTGACTCGTCGTTCACCCACTCGCTTCCCCCGATCAATTGGCAGAGGAGTGACGGTCGGCCGCCAACAGGAAGTGGGCATCCGCTTTCTCATCGCCCGCTCGAACGCGCTTGTTCTCCCGGCCGCTCCGAACACATCAAGCAATCGGAGGGCGGGGAGGAGACAACGACGTCCTCTTTCTGCACCGATCGCGCGATCGCCCGGAAAAACGACACTCGAACCGATTTCAAAAGCAAACGAGCAACATCTTGTGATTGGGACCGATCGCAATCGAGCGGGAGTGTTGCCTCCAAACGACGAGTGGAGCCCCTCGCTTCGACCGAAGCCGTTGGATTGAGCGGAGAATCATGAGCTCGTTCTTTCCGTTCCGCTCGCCCTCATTCGTGCAGGCGTTCTGCGACGATCAAACGGCCCCGTGGATTCGCCGTCTCGTCGGCTCGATCATCTGCGGCTTCCTCTTGCTGCCCGCTGCGAGTGGTGGCGGCGAGCGGCCGCTGCCGGACGGGGCGGCGGCTGGTGTTGGGCTGACCACGCCGCTCGTCCACAACGGGCTTCTTTTCTTCTTCGAGGCCGCGGAGGCCGACGGGCCGGTGCCGTACCGAATCGGCAGGCTGCTGCTCGTCGATGCGGACTCCCACCCGACGGCCATCCGCTGGAGCCGCCCGCCCGGCCGCTGCTGCGCGAGTTGAAGCGAGCGCCTCTTCCTGCACGTCCCGTCTCGCTGCTCGATTGTAAGAAGACGAATTTCGAGGGGATTTCAGGGCACTCCTCTTCGTCCTCATCCTCGCCGCGTGTTTCTGCGCGATCGGCTGTGTGGGCGGTAAACGAACGGCTGCTTCGGGGCCGCACGAATGGGCAGAGCGAGCAGTCGGAACGGCGGAAGAATCGAAGATTACACCCGCAGCTCCGAGTTGTTCGTCGATTTCAAGCGAGTTACCTCGGCCTCGTCGTCCCGCTCCTCCGACGAGTCACGAATGACGAGGGCGTGCTCAAGGCGCAGCGGGAGGTTCGTGGGCGCCTGCGAGTCGCCGACCTTCACCTCCACCACGAACTGGACGGTCGTCTTGTCGCTCATTGCCTGCTCGTTCGAAACCGATGAGAACGGACGAGAGGGAGAACTCACTCAATTTCGGGGATCAGTTCGAAGACGCCGAGGAGTTCGTTCGATCAGTCGGAGCGGCCGGGTCGCGTGGGGGACGGTAGACGAGAGTGAGGATGCGAAACGGTCCCCCACCATCTGCTTTTGTTGTTGTGCTGCAAGATCGAAGTGGCGGCCAATCGTTGGCGCGAGGCCGCTTTCTGTTGCCCAACGTGCCTCTATTCAACGTTCTCCCTTCTACTCGGCTTCCTTTCGACTTTCCAATTGACCACGCTTCGTCGTTTCGCGAGTGGCAAGCCCGATGAGCACTAGACTTCAAGCTAACCGTCCTCACACTGAACAGCGAAACGAGAAGTCGACGAATCGATTTTAATCTACAGAAACAAATAGGCAAGGGAACGTGCGGCTCGTTCAGGGCGTCGCCTCCGGAGTGTTCTTTAGCGCGGTCTGGGGCGTGGGCGTCGCCTTGGAGGTGGGCGTGGCGATGGGCGTCGACTTGACGTCCGCCTGCACCGACTTCTGGACGGACTTCCTGACCGAATTGTTGCCGCCGGTCGTCTTCTGCAGCGGGAACAAGAGGGAAATTGCTGCCAGGCGGCGGAGGACTCACGTTGACGCCCGCCCCGCCGCCCATCGCCATCGCGTACGTGTCGACGCGTTTGGGGCGGCCGTCGGCGTCCTGCATGTCGGCGGCCGTCTGCGTGACGTTCGTCTGGTCGGCGCGGGCGGCCCGCTTGGCGGCGGCCTTCGCGCGGTGCTTCTTCAGCCCGAACAGGAGGCCGCCCACCGCCGCCGCCACGAGCAGCAGCACGAGCGACAGGCCGCTGCAACAAACGAGTGGGCGGGCGGGCGCGGCGACTCACAGGATCAACCACAGCAGTCAACCGGCCATTCCGCCCTTCTTGTGCTTCACGAGGTCCACCGCGCTGCCGTTCGCAGCGGCCGTCGTCGTCAGCAGCCGCAAGTCCTCTTCTTTCCTACAGAAAGTTCTTTCGAGTGATCCAAGCCGAGGAAGTCATATCTAATCTTTATTCCTCAACTACAACACGAGGCAGAGAAGAAGCGAACTCAAGTCTCCGTACACTCGTACACTCCCCACGGTTCCAAGTCGCCGAAGTCGCCGTTCCAGCGATCCTGCACCGTGCACGGCCACTTCTCGGCGGTCTTCAGATCGATGGCGTCCAAGACGACGTGGCCCATGCCCCAGACCTTCTCCTTGGGAACGTCGAGGGTGCTGCACATCCACTCGCCGCCCGTGTTGCAACGATGTTTGCTGAACAAGGAGGAAATTAGAAGGGAAAGACGAGACGGAGATTCACTAGACAAGGTGCATCCTGTCCGGCTTTCCCTCGTCCTCGGTTCCCGTGGCCTTTCAAATGCCCTCGTACGTGTCGTTCCAGTTGGTCGGGACGACCCGGCACAGATCGCTCCATTTCCACGAGCATAAAACCGAAAGGACTGATTGGACAACCAAGGAATCCCCTGACCAACGTCATCCTCGTAGATCGCGACCGCCTGAAAGAAGCCGGCGGGGTTAGAAGAAAATGATCTCTTAGCTTACGGCCCAATTGTAGGGGTACTTGCCGCAGAACACCTGCTGTTCGAGGTCGTAGTGCTTGAGGCCCTTGACGCCGACCATCGCCGTCGCCACGAGCAGAGCGCCGAGGAGTAGGGAACGAACGGCCGCCATTTCGGAGAGCGAACACACGAGCGAAATGAGCGGCAGGCGACCGGCTGAATGAAGTGGGCCGCCGAATTTGCGGACCTTTCCCAGTTGACTCCCCCCCGCCCGGCCAAGTGGAGGTCGAACCCGCACGCCTTTCGTGCAAGTCAAAAACACAACCACTCGACCACGCGGCTTTACTCTGTGAAGTCCTCGGTGGTCGCCCTTGTCATTTCCGCGCCCCCACTCCCCCTCCCGCCCACGAAACGCCCCACCCGGCCAGCTCACATGCAAATTCCTCGTTGGTGTCGCGGAAAGGAGAAGGGAGAGAGTGGGTGTTCGGACCGATTTCCTTCTTCCACCCATGCAAATTTCCGACGGGGAATGGAAACCCCTCCTTCTCCAGGCGAGGGGGGGGGGGGTCAACTGGGAAAGACCCGAATTTGCCACTAGTTTCTGTGGACGGTCGGGATCGCTTCTCCTATTCCTTCTCGTGAACAACCGATCGGTCACAAGCCCTCCGCAGCCGCCGCCTCTGATGGCTTCAAGCTGCGGGAGGCTTGCCGCGTACCTTCCCCATCGCCGCGCTGCTCTTCGAGAAGCGACGGCCGCCAAGTTGAAGCTTCTCGTTTTCCTTAAGCGGAAGGAAGAGGCCGCCCAACAGGCCGACTGACTCAAACGAATCGTGCTTCTAGGTATTGGAGAGGGGATTCTTTCCGTTCAGTAGGAGAAAACTTTTGTTGGTGAATGCGATTGATTTTGTGGTTTAACGAGCGACGAAGATCCCAAGGTAGCGGCATTACGAGCTTCTCAAGACTTCTTTCTTGCGGTAGGAAGTACAACACTCGCGAGCGGACACCGACGACCAGAAGGCCGGCGCCGTCATCACCGGTCGCCTCCAATTAGCCGAATGCTCGAGACCTGTGGAAGGCAATTGATGTCAACTTGTCGGGGGAATTGTAGCCGTTCGCGAGTACAAATAATCGAGAGAAGCGGCAATCCACTCGTTCGCCCCTTCCACTCAACCCAAAACCAGCCGCTCTCGATGCTGTCGACCGAACAGTTCGCCCAGCAGGCGTTCGAATTCGTTTGCTACGTGTTGGCCTTCGCCCTGCAAACCCAACTGTTCGCGCGCATCCGCGGCAAACAGCTCTCGTGGACGCTGCTCGTGAACATCGCCGTCTGGATGGCGGACACGGCGGCCGGTGCGTCCTGGGGCGGCTTCCTGATGCTCGTGGGCTCGTCGGAAGGTGCGTGGGGATGAACGGATTGCCGTTTGGTAGAGGGCGCGAACGGAGGTCGAAAAAAGGGCATTTTTACTCGTTTGTTGGTGAATCGCTGCCCCCTCGTCTTTTTTGGCAGTTCGCTTACCGCAAACAAGTGCACGTTTTATTGAATGAAACAACTGCTTGCTCGGGTGCTTAAACGATCCATTCGAACAACCTCGAGCACAAATTATCGCCGTCATCCCCGTTGCAGAAGACCACTGGGCGCCCGGGATGTTCTGGCTGGGCGTCGCGTTCTTCTCGCTGGCCGCCGCGCTCTCCGTTTCGGTCACGTGCCTGCTGCTGGAGCGGACGTTCGCCCTCTGGCGCCCGCTCGATTTTACTCCGCGGAGCGGCGGCTTCCTCGCGTTCACGCTGCTCCTGATGGCTGCCGGCGGATCGGTGGTGGCGGCGGGCGTGCCGGCGGTCGGCTGGCGGCTGCTTCCCGAACGGACGCGCAAGTGACCACCGGGCGGCTTCCATCAATCGAGTTCGTTGCAGACTGCCTCTCGCTGGACTGTCTGACCAACCCAACGGTCGGCCTGCTGCTGATCGCAACGAAGATGGTGGCAGGCCTGGCGAACGTCGCGCTCGCCGCCGTCTTTTGGCGTCTGCTCGCCGTCCACGCGCGCCAGATGAGCGGCCAACAGCGCGGCTTCAAGCGAGTGAGTGGGCTAGATGACAGCTGTCCAGTCGGAGATCCGTGGTCTAGTGGCTATCGCGACGGACAGCCGGCTAATTCCGTTGCGTTAGCCACTGCACCACGCAATCCCCCGATCATTTTACCTACATACGATTGCAAAACTCTCGCTAACTCGCATCTTTTCGGGCGAACCTCGTCGCGGTGGCCGCCGTTGTCACGGAGTTCTGGCTGAACTTCCTGCCCGTCTTCTGGTGGTTCCTCTTCGAGTTCCTCGCACTCGCCCGCCTGCCGCGACTGCCGCGCGTGTGTGCGACCGTCGCCGTGGACGCGCTCCTCACCGCCGCCCTCTACCGCGCGCTGCTCGGCCGCCGGAGTCCGCAGACGACCCCCGCACCCTCTGAGAGCTCGTCCATCAATCAAACCCGTAATTGTTGTTGAAGAAACATTAAACCGATTGGACTTTCCGATGATGCGAAAGAGTGGCACTCGGCACTCACTTCGAATCCGCAATCATCGCTTGAAGAAAGTTGTCAAGACGATCAACCTCGGTGTTGGATACTTCTTCGTTTTTTTGTAGTCGACTGCTGAGAATCGAGGAGATGGAAAGAAACAAGCTGGTTAGCTCGATGAAGGTCTTTTCTCAGCAGGCAGTAGAAGCTTTCGGGTATTCGGATGTGAGCAGAAACGAAGTGAAGTCCCCAACCATGGTGCTCGCCGATCGCCCGAATGCCCCGCGGTAAGGGCGGCCGAGTGGTGGGCGCGCGGACCCGGGCGGCAGAGCGACCGCGCGACTTACTTGTTCACTCTTTCTTCCGACCAAGCGGCAGCAGTCGTGTGTTTCGACCACCTAGTCCTTCCAATTACTCTTCCGCTCCGCTTCGCCAAAAATGTCCGTCTGCCCGCACTTCGCGCTGATTTCCGTGCACGGACACGGGAGTTCGGAACACACGCTCTCGTTCCGTCCGTCCACTCGCTGCCGCCTCGAAGTTTCGGCGGCGAGTGAGTGGGCGGTGAACGTGGGGCTCTCGGTGCGGGGCGACGCGCGGGATTTGCGGGCGGCCATTTGGACGGGGGACGCCCATGAATGGAAGGCGGGATTCCGTGAGTTCTCCGCAGAATTTCCGCTCTATTCGCTCGTTTGCTTGCAGGCACGGACGTGTGGTGGAACTCGTCGTGCACAATCTACCGAAGCACTCCGCGCACGCGCATCTGCTGCCTCGTTTGGAGCGACGAGTGCGCGACGTGCGGCGAGCAGAAGGCGGCTGCAAACTTCGGCCTGAAGGTTCGTTTCTTTTTTCCGGATCGGTTGACACAGCGGTTCGTTTCAGGCGCTCTCGTGGGCCTCTTACTGGGATCATCGCCATCAAAGAGGCAGAGACGTCGAAGAAGACAGGAAGGAAGTTCTTTCTCGCTTGCGGTTGCTGGAGGACGGCGTGACCGACGGGAAGAAGCGAGTGGCGGCATTCGAGCAAGAGGTGAGTCCACGCGATTTCTGCTACGAACACTCTTGTAGCTCCACTCGCCGCAAGTGGCGACCGCTGCTCTCCCGACTCCGCAGCAAACCAACAACAAAAAGGGAGCGGAAGAAACGAGCGAGCGCGCAGACTTCCGCCTCTTGGTCGACGGCGAGGAGATCCGAGTGAGCGGCCGGCGGTCCCCCGAATACGCCCTCTTGCGATTGCAGGCTGACCGGCCCGTCCTCGCCCGTCATTCGGCCTTCTTCTCGTCGGAATTCGGCCGCAATCCGAACAAAACGGAGTGCTCGCTGGCGGGCGTCCGGGCGGCGGTCGTGAAGCGAATGGTGGAGTTCGTGGACCGCGGGCAAATCGACCGAATCGCCGGAGACGCGGAGGAACTGCAGGCGGCCGCTCGGCTCTTCGGAATTCCCGACTTGGAGGTGAGTTCCACTCGTTTGATCACTCCTACTCAATTGTTTAGGCGGCGTGCACAAAGGCGTTAAACAAAGAGGAAAGCGGTCGTAAGTGTGCCGCCGTTCATATTGAGTTCGATCTCGACTGATCATTAAAGGCAGCCGAGGAACCTGTTGGTTGCTTTAAAGGCCGCTGTTTTATTGTCCGGGAGTTGGCGCGAATAAACAGAAATGTGTTTGGACAACGTCTATTGATGACGCAAAGAAGAACGGGGCTGACCGAATGGTGCGAGGAGCCTTTTGTCTCGATGGCGTCCTGTCCGTCTTTCGGACAATTAGCGAAATCAACGACTACGGAGCGCACACAAGCCGCTCGCTCACTAGGCCGTACTGAACGTCATTCTTCAAAAAGAAATGACGAACGGGCGTTCTTTGTCGGCGTTTCCACGATTGTTTGCCCGCCCTCACGTCTCCTTCGAAATGAGCGGTCGAGAGCCGAAAGAAGAAACAGGAGGGGGAAGAAAGGAAGCAGAAGATCCACTTGGACGAGCGGGCGTGCGGGAAGGCAGGCGAGTTTAATTGAATTCGTCTGCAGGAGACGGCCGACCTCAAGGCGGCGAACATCTGCAAGAAACAAAAAAGAAGACGTGGGCCGTTCGGGCGGGCGGGTGGAAAGAACGTTCCTTCTTTTTTGTTCGTTGTTTCGGGGGTTAATTCCGCCGGGCCCCGTCGAGCCGCGACCATTTAGGTGTGCGGGAGGGTTCACCCGTTAATTCCATCTGCTGTCGGCTTTTATGCACTTCGACTTGCGAGTCACCAGTTTGCACTCTTCCGATGGGCAACCTTTTCTTCTTTTTTCACTTTTGCCCGTCTTCAAACTCGTGGTTATCAGCAGGAGTCGACCCAACGAACCCCCACCGACTGCCCATTTCTTCGATGTTCCATCCACTCACCGATCCCCTTTCAGACGGGAATGCTGCCCTGGTGGGAGCTGGCGGTCTACTACGCGTACGGCCTGCCGCTGCTGCTCGTGAACGTGCGGACGGTCGTCGTGTTGGGGCGGCGGAGGTCGCGGTTCGCCTCCTCGTACTACCGGCTGCTCTTCTTGTGCGTTCTGAACGTGAGCTTTCGGTGGTTTGAATCAACCGGGCGCTCTGCAGGACATCGCGCTGTATGCGGCCAATCAGTACGGGCTCCGACTGGCCGCCTTCGGGCCGCTGTGGCGCGCGTGGTACTCCCGGTGGACGGCGCCCAGCTTCGCGCACACGCCCAACCAGTGGGCGCTCGTGTTCTGCTCGTACTTCACCGCGCACTCGGCTCTTCTGCTGTCGTTGAATCGCTTCACGGCCGTTTGCTTTCCGGCGTCCCACGAACGGGTGAGAGCCGTCCTTTCGATTCAATTGAGGCGGTTGTTCGTTTGAGTTCTGGACGAAACACGGGCGGCTGCTCGTCGCGCTCTCGTGCACCGCCGCCGCCGTCTGCTCGCTGCCCGCCGCCTGCGGTCGGTTCGCGTACGCGCCCGCGGAGATCGACGGCCAGACGTTCGTCCTGCTCCGCTCCGAGCCCGCCCTGCAGCTTTGGGTTCGTTCCATGAGATGAGCAGTTGCAAACGGCTGTGATGCAGTGGTTTGCGCGGAAGATTGCCGCCAAATCCTCCCGCTTCTCCACTGGACTATCGCTCTTATTCGATCCATTCCCTAGGACCTGGCGGCGGTGAACGGCTGGGCGGTGGGTGGCTTCACGGCCGTCGGACTGGCGCTGAACGCGGCGACGATCGTCGGTTGGCGGCGGCGGCGGGCGCTCATTCCCGCGAAGCAGCGGGCCTCCCAACGCCGCCTGTTGGCGTTGACCGTCTTCATCTACGCGCTGCACCTTCTTTCGGTTCGTTTAATGCAGTTGTTTCGATTATTTTTTGCAGACGCTCTACAACGCGTTCAAGACGAGCCTGTTCGCGAGTCCACCGGCGCTTTATCGCGCCTACGGCGTCGTTTCGGACGCCATCGCGCTGTTGCCCTCGCTCGCGTGCGTCCTCAGCTCGCCGTCGATGCGCGCCGAAGTGCTCCCGTTCCTGCGGCGGGCGGACGAGCGGGCGGCGACGAGGGTGCGCCCTGTCGACACGGCGATCGTCCGCGAACACCCCGCTGTCGCTGGAGTTGCCGTTTAGTGGAGTTGATTTGGAGTAATTGCGGAAATAAATCAAGAGTGAGGACAATGGCGGCGTTCTTTCACAACGATGCGCGTTGGGCACGATCAAGCGGCAGCAGAGGAGCGCATTGAGTTCCAGTTCCAACCTCCAAAAATCGTTCAGGTCCAGTCCAGAAACTAGAACTACCTAATGGATCTGGAAGGAACTGAATCATCACGGCTGGAATGCAAAGACCGAGCGGAAGATGCGAGCCGCCCACCTGCCCGCTTTGCAAGCCGTGGTCCGAGCGGAAAGGTGTCTGGTTGGCGGCGGACACAAAAGTATGCTCGCAGCTGCCCCACTTCAGTGCGAAAACCGGCGACTATAAGCACACAAGATGCAGCAAGTCAGGAGTTCATTTGGCGGTGCTCTCGGCTAATTCACTTCTGCGCTCGACGGACTGCGGCGTGTGCAACGATTTCAATAGCCGATTATTCGAATAACCCGATCAAAACGGTTTCTAACCAACGGCTTCTGCTATTGCTGTTCGTTTATTCGTTAAAAAGAGGTCTAAATTTTTTCTTCGCTTAGACCTCCTGGTGGCGGGCCTTGGCGAAACCGATGCGCTCGCCACCGACGTCGTAAATGTTGCAGTACGAGCGGATGAAGCTGTCACCCAGGATCCACGCGAAGACCCTAAACAATCGCGTAATGCCCACCCAATTAATGGGAGGCTCACTGGTCGTAGTAGTTCACGTCGACGCTCAGCGCGCACGTGCCGTCGCCCAGCTCCAAGTCGACGACGAGCTCCGTGGCCGGAACGTTCAGCCGCTGGCCGTTGATCGTGAAGACGAGGTCGGGCAGCGACTTGGCGGCGTCGCAGCCAACCGTGTACCTGCCATCCCGTCATTTAATTGAGGCTAAAAAACGCGGACACCTACACCCCGTATCGATCGTTGTAGTCGGCGTTCGCCACGTCCACGATCGCGTTCAGGTCGTCGAATGGCGCCATGATGAAGGAAGTGCCTGAAGCAATCATTTCGTTCATCTCTGCGCTCATTTCTCTGCTCGCCGGTGTCCGAAATAGCGGAGGTGGTGGCCGGGTTCGTGTACGAGTCCACCGAAAAGCCGTCCATGCTAAACAAAAGGTTAGTCATTGATCTGATAAAAGGTGATGAGAGTTGAACATTAGACAGCTCTTCATCAATGCTTGTTGTAAAAAGAGCAAAAATTCCGCTCGTACTTGAACTGCCAGTACATCTCGCGGGTGATGGGCGTGTAGACGATGTTGGACGTGTCGCAGTTCGCGTCGTCGATGGCGCCGTACGTGATCTGACCGCCGGGTTGTCCGAGCGAGGGCTTGATGTGACTGGAAGCACATGAGTCGTCTGAAGACAGCTACTTCCCGCTCACCGATCCAACCAGACTGTGTGAAGAGCGGTGCGTCCAGTTGCTTGATGACGTCCTGGAAGGGCGGCGTCACGTGTTCTTCGGCGAGCGCGGGCCAGCCGAGGCCGAGGACGCCGTCCAGCGGATACTGAACTGATGAGGTAAATAAAGTAAATGGCATGACTTACGTAGCCGAACGGATCGTCCACGGCCGTGCCGCGCCCGAACACCTGGTCCGCAACGGTGAGGCCGGCGACCTGCAGGCAGCAGCGGCGGTTAAATGTCGAAGAAGAACAGTGCGCACTCACGATGAGAGTGTCCGACGAAAGCTCGCCGGTCACTTCGCCCGTTCCGTACCGGATGTCGAAGTAGGTGCCGTTCTTCTTGTAAGTCGAGGATTTCTGCAAGCGATTCAATGAGTATTTACAGTGTATTCTTCCGGGCACCTACCGACGAGTCGTATTTTTGCTTCTGCCAGCGCGGGCCGAGGAAGGGATTGTCCTCCCCATTGCACTCGTCCGTTTGGCACGACACGTCGACCACCCACAAGTTCGAGGAGCCGGTGTCGAGTTGGACCTGGAAGGGTTGGGGCGGCGTGCCCAACATGATGTTCCCGACGTAGAAAGCGTCTGCAACACGGAAGGTTCGCGGATGCGGGGCTGGAACAAACGAACCGATGTAGTCGCCGAATGTCTGCGTGCCCGTGGCCAAACGGTGGGCGCGCAGTCGCGACGGCCGAATCTTCTCCATCGAGCGGCGGGTCAAAACTTGCTGGGCGGTCGGCAGGTGTTTCCTGATGGGCATCACGAACGAGCCGGCGGCCTCGATCCACGCCACCGCCGCCAACAGGGCGATCGACGTCAACGCGGTCGCCGTCTTCATTCCGTTGGGATGGATGGTCGCACAGAAACTGAACGGTAATGAGCGAATTGGAATCGAGCGGCCGTTTTAATTCACACCGATTGTTTGCCCCCGTGGGTGTGGCCGGCGGCGCATTGTGCGCGGCGTTTCGAGTCATCACGAAGCGGCTTCTGGGCGGTTCAATTAAGAAGTGGGCATCTTAGGGGGTCATGTGCTCGTTATCGGTTCTCTTTCTTCTCGCGTTCACTCCCCGAACTCGATTGACGTCAAGGTGCTTGCGTTCACACGTTCGCACCCAAAACGAGCGGCTCAACGTTGTTTTCGAGTCAAATTGCTTCGATTCGCGACGATAAGAGCGGAAACTAAACGGGAACGAATGCGATCGGAAAGCGGCAGCACGGATGCACACATGACGCCGTTCGTTCTCCACCTACAGGCTCCACGTTCTGCTCCGACAAGTGGCTGTAGTGCTTTAAACACCGTTTCTGTTCGGCCGCTGCCCAATTCCTCGGTTGTTTTGCTGCCATTCGCACGCGCGGACAGCCGGCCGCTCGTCGGCGCAGCTGGCCGCAAATCGAGTTGCTTTTGATTTCGAAGAAAAAACGCACACTTGACAGCAGTGGGCAAGAGAAGCGGAGAGCAGAAGGCCGCCGACCGGGCCGAAATTGGCGCTCGGCCTTCCGAACGTTCTCCTTGCCGCCGTCTTTCGCCGCTAAAAATGGAAGCTCAGAATTCGGACAGAGTCGACTGGTTTGCTCTTTGCTTTTGTGCAATTGCTCAGCACGCTCTCGCGGAAAGGAGGTCTCCGAGTGGTCGTCGTGGAACTTCGAGCAGACGAAGCACTAACTAAAGCTTCGCACCCACACGACCAGCAAGCAAAGGAAAGCAACGACAACTCCCATGCGATCTCTCCGCACACCGCAGAGAAGAAAGCGGTGGCGGAGAGAGCGGGCGTCTTTCGCCGTCTGCCGCCGCTCGCCGCCCGTCGGCCGTCCGCCGGCTTCTCGCAGGCGGGCAGCAAAAAGGCGGCCGGAAAGAACGGTGGACAGAGCGGCAGGTCCGAAGTGAGTGGGTTTTCGATCAAAGGTGAGTTGCGGGCAGTTCCCATCACACCCTTGACCGCCGCTCCTTTTGCTCCACGAGAACGGCGGTCGATCGAATGAATCGTTTGTTGCCGCCCACACACAAGTCGTCCGTTTTGTTTGCAGGAGGAGCGCTTGCACCGGAATATGATTTGATTGTTCATGGATGCAATTCATTCGTGTTTACCAGATTTTGATCGCCCTTACCTCCGTTTGGTCGGTGGGCGTCTGGCGATCGGCAAGTGGGCGGAAAGACGCAGCCGAATGAACGGACCGGCGGCCATTTGCCTCCTCATTTGAAGCTCGCTTGCCGCGGATCCTCGAAGCGAACGGCCGACCGGTCGCACTTGAACGAACGAAAAGCTTGGAGAAAACCCCGCAACCGTTCAAACGAAAGCCGAACAGGCGTCGCATTTGGATCGTAGCCGAAAGGCGTTCGGGCGGTGGCGCGTGGCAAACACTTGACAAACCGTTTGGAGTCGCCGACCGAACGAAGCGGGGCGATTGCAAGCGGCGGCAAGGAAAAGGGCGGCGCCAATTCGAGTCGAATAAGCGGAGTGGTCGCTCGATGCCGCAGTCTTTTATAAGGAGACGACTTCGAGCGCTGAACCAACGGTTTATTGCGTGTCGATGCGGTCCCGGATTGCTGTGCGCGGCCGAGGTCAAGGCTTTGGACGAGGAACAAAGTCCACTGTATTGCCTTCCAACCGGTTCTTTTTGTGTTTTGCACGCGGACTCGTCGAGCGATGAAATCGGTCGATTTTTTACTGCATTTGGGCGGCTTGCTTTGGCGTGGATGAAAGTTCGTTCTTTTTTTGATTTGTGGAGTATGAATTGCTCGCAAAGAAAGCAATGCAGGGGGCATTAAACCCGTTCGAACAAGGAAATCAGGACGGAAATGCCTCGCGGTCAAGAGTTGCTTTCGAACGCGTTGGGGAAGGCGCCACTCGGGCGGTAGAAAGCGACAGCCTCCACCTCTCACAAGGCGCGTTGGTCAGTCGGTCGGTATGCAGCGGCAGTCCAGTCCGATCCTCCTCCGCCTGTTGCTCTCCCATCCGAAAATTGTGCTCTGCTCGCATCCGGTTCTCTTTTGCGTGTTCGAAAGCCAGCTTTGAGACGGGCGGGCCGAAAGCCTCGAATTCTCGTTGCTGTTTCTCATCGTTTTGAAATCGCGGCAAGCCAACGAGTCAGCACTGCGTTCGTTCCGCTCGCAGGCGGACATTTTGGCACGACGTCGCGTCCTGCCCGACCGGCTTGTGCGCACCCTTCGACTTGCGCGGTGCCGCCGGTGGGCGAGCGAAGCGACGGGAGAGAGGGCGGCAGGCACTTCGGCGTTGTTTACGAATTTCGCGCTCCACTTTGCCGTGCGATTGGCGTCCTTTTTTTGCGTGTCCGCTTCGGTCATCCCGTCAAACCTCCGGTTATTCCTTCTTCTGTTTTAGTTTGCTGCCATTTCCTGACTGAAAATGGCGGCGTGCGGACATTCCGCTCTTCTCTCGACCGTCGACTTCGTCCAGTACCGCGGAGTGAACGTCCAAAGCGAGAAGTGCGAGCTCTCCTTCCGCCCGGGCACAAAGTTCAACCTCGTGCTGACGGACGAGACGGGGGATCTGCAGCACGTGAAAATTGCGATCGAGGGCTCTGCCAAGGGTCTCAAGGGCGCGATTTACAGCAATGGCACCAATGAAATCAAAGGCGTGGGACGTAAGGCGATTTTTCATCTAATTTTTTCATTTATTCCCAACAAATTCCAGATACGGAGGTTCCACTCGACACCGAATACCGCACGTTCTTCTTGCCCAACGAACGCGTGTTCTGCAAGCTTTGGACCAGAGAGTGCCCCATCTGCAAAGAAGAGAAGGAAGCCGTGACCAAGGTGCTGGAAGGCGACGGAGCGGCTTATTGGAATGCGGTTGGTTCTTGTGCATCTTGCAATCATCACCATTTTTTTTCAGTTCACGATGGAGAACAACTTGCGCAACCGGCGACAGCACGCGGATCGCGCGCTCCTTTCCCGCATTCAGCAGCTGGAGCAAGAAGAAGCGACGGACAACGGGTGGAAGCTGACGGAGGGCGGTGATGAGGTACGTCTCATTTATCGATCAACCAATCATCTCAATGTGATTGTCCTTTGCAGAGCGTCGGTTTGAACTGGGAGAACGCTCAGCTCGCGGCGGACGTCCGCGAATTGGAGTGGGAGCTCGACCAGCGGGAGGAGGAAGCGAAGGCCTTCGTCGAGCAGCGCGCTGTCCTCGAGAACGAGGTTCGTCTTCTTCATTCCACTTCTTGACCACTTCGTTCGTTCAGCTCAAAGTGCTCAAGTGGAGCCTCTCGAGCGAACAAGCTCGCTCCGCTTCGCTCCAACTTCAGGTCGACGAGCAGAAGAAGAAGGCCGACAAGATGGCGGAAACGGCGATCGAATGGGGCTCGAAGCTGGCCGCCCATGGGGCTCGAAGCTGGCCGCCCTCCTTCAAGAAGTGGGCTCATTCACTGCATCGCTTGATGATTTCCGTCGTTTCAGAAAAAGACGTCCAACATAGAGAAGGGGCAGTTGGTTGCGAAGATCGCCGAGCTGACGATCGCCTCCGAGCAGCAAAAGCAGGCCGGAGCGTAGGCCGGAGCGGCGGCCGGGGCGAAGACGTCGACCTCGAAGAAAGCCGTGAGTTCAGGCGGTTCCTTCCGAGCTCGTCGACCATGCTGTTCGTTTAGAAACGAGACTTGAAGCGGCAGAACGAGACGTTGATCTTGGGACGGAACCACGTGGAGCAACAGACGGAAGATGGCGACTCGCAACTGTCGCTCGCGCTCATTTTGGCGGACGCGCGTGCGGACGGCTGGTAGCCGGCCGATGCGAAGTGAACCGAGCGTCTTCCTTGTTTCTTTTCGCGTTGTTTCTCTCCGTTTTGTTCATTCTTTCTTTTGGAGCAATAAACTGGTCTTTACGTTAGGTTGTCGGAGAAGAAGGGACGACGGCTAGAGATCGATCATTGCCGCAAGAAAGAGCGGGAAAAACCGCAAACATAAACGTCATTCACTCTCTGCTCACAACGACGTTGGAGAGCGTTGTGGCCGCGGTCAATGGAGGCCGTCGATCGTGTCCGACCGCCTGGAAGGCGGCCGGCCCACGGGGCGTCCGCCGGTCGGCCCGCTCACTCAATCGATCGAGTGATGAGTGGCGTGCGGCGGCCGTGCATATCATTTGATTGCCATTCTGCGCTCTCGCCCCGCCCGCATTTCCGTCTTCCAAACGAACGAGAACAACAACTCGTCCGGTTTCCTTCTCGATTTGCACATTGTTGCGTTCTCCACGCCATTCACCAGGGATTTTAGGACTCACACACAGGTGTCGATTAGCAATCCGCCCCTGCTCCCGCCCGTGGCTCCCAACGAACCTCAACCCCCGATTTCGGCGATCCGGTTAAGCGGCGGCTCATCCAGCAGCAGTTATTCCTCCCTTACACGCGCACAAGCACATACGAATTTGCTCTTGTAGGCGGAAGCGAACTGCGGGAAGTGGGGCTTCTATTGCCCGACTCCGTTCGGTCATTGCTGCCCGGAGACTACGAGAGGATTGTCCGGCTGGTGCGATGTCTCAATTGACGACTGCTGTTTGCCGTCGTGATTAAACGAATTGAAGATGCTTGCTGGTTGAGAGCAAATGAGGTTGATAGCTTGAATGTGTTGTGAATTGCTGCCAAACGAACAGACGGCTTGATCACGAGAAAGCGACGCTCAACGCAATTGGCTGATCAAAAATCGAGGGAAACTTCCATATTCTTTTGTCCTGCTCGAGGCGGAGGACGTGTGCGCGGTCGGGAACTTCGAGAGGTCACTCCCCCTTGTTGTTCCCATGAGCTGCGGCTTGGGAATGCTCGCGGTCAACGCCGGACGCCGATTGCGTTCGGTCGGCCCACGCGGCGTGGTTTTCGCGCATTTAAGCAGGCAGTCGGCCGTTTGCTGCACCAGTTCGCTCCGACCGCTCGCCAAATCGTCCCGACTTCCTGCTTCCCTTCCTCGTGACGATGGTGCCCTGCCAACACACCGGTTTCCATGCCGCCGTTCACAAAATCGAGTACCGCGGACTGGAAGTCCAGACCCCGGCGCGCGCCCTCCCTTTCCGTCTGGACACGAAAGTCAGCTTTGTGTTGACGAAACGGTCGGATTCTCAGAATCCGTACGTGAAATTCGTGACCGAAGGCTCGGCGGACGGGCTGAAGGGCGAGATGTGCATCATGGACGAACAAGGCGGTCGCGTCGCTTTCTGTACGTTCATTTCGTTCTTAATCCGCTCCTTCATCCAATCTATTGCAGATACGAACGTTCCACTCAACACGAACTACGCGGTCTTTCCGTCGCTCAGCTACCGCGTGTTCTGCAAGGTGTGGGCCGACAAGTGCGCGGTGTGCGAGAAGGAGTTCTCCGCTTTGCGGTCGGAGGTCTGTTTGGCGCCTCTACCGACCACAATCAATTGTTTCCTTAGAACGCGGCGTTGAAGGCTTGCTTGCCCAAAGTGCGGGCCCAAGCCAAGGACTTCCGCGCCGACATCGAGCGCCTGGAATGTAACGCGACGAAGGATGCCGAGGAATTGGCAGCGTTGGCCAAAGAAGTGAGTTCGCTCTTCTTTTTGTGTTCAATCTTCTGCGTACTTTCAGATGGGAGAGCTGAAGGCGACGGTCGACGAACGTCAACGAAATTGCCCCGGCTGCAAGCAGAAGGACGATGCCAACCCGCTTCCTTCAGCCGATCGAGAAGCGTTCTGGTTGATGCGCGAACGCGGCGAACAAACGGACTTTCGGCTTCTGGTCGAAGGCGAGGAGATCGCGGTGAGCAACAAAGAAAACTCCTGCATTCAATCCATTGCTTTCAGGTGCACAAGCTCGTACTGTCGCTGAAGTCCGCCTTCTTCCGCTCCGAATTCACCAGCAATCCGGACAAGACGGAGCACACGATCGAGGGCATCGGGGCGGAAGTCCTGAAACGAATGCTGGAGTTTGTGTACCGCGGCCGCTTGGACGAACTGGAGACGGACGCCCGCGAGCTGTACGTCGCGGCCCGTCGCTTCGAAGTAGGTGATCTGCTGGCAAGTTTCTCTTGTTCGTTCTTACCTACACCCGCATTCTTGCAGGCGGAGTGCACGCGCGTATTGAAGGCGGGCATTTCGTCCGAGAACGTCGCTGATCTGATCGTGTTGGCCGCCCGCAACAACGACAACGAGCTCGCTGCCCACGTACGTGATCGAGTACGCCGAGAAGAACGGCGGGAAGTTGCGTCTTCTGCTGGTTCCGTCGATCAAATCGCTCATCCGCAACGAGCCGCACACCTACGAGAAGATCGTCGAGTGGATGGAATGAGCCGTGTCCGCTTGTTTGTTCTCCCCTTATTGTTGTTGTTTACTGCCGTGAATAAAACCATGATGAACGCGTTCCTTTTCGCTTCTCGAATCACTTCCGCGATTTCCGGGTCGTTCCTCAATCACACCTACGAGCCCGTCGGCAAGCAGAGGTAATCGCCCAGCTCGCTCTCGCAAAACAGCGGATAGGTGCGCCCACAGCGAACTCTTGCAGGCCAGCTTGTCGTTTGCAGACCTCCAAAACGCCGAGCAGGAACCGACGATTGGTTGTCGTTTATTTCGAGTGCATCCGAGAACAAGCGGCCGCTGTTTGCACAAGAGCGAGCGTTCCCGAATGTTCGCCGCCGATTCGGACAGCCGCCGTTCCAAAAACAATTGCCGACAACAAGTTCTGGAGTCCGCATTCGGTGCACGATCTGCAGAAAACTGGGGGCAGTGCGTGCCGAAGAAACAGGGCATTTAAGCAACTCAGAAGACGTTCATGGGCAGCGGCAATGAACTGCACGCTGGATTTCGTCAAGGATCGCTTTTGCAATCGATTGGTCCTCTCTTCGTCGCTATCTTGCACGTCATCTCGCGCCGCACCACGAAAAGCGATTGGGAAAAGTTGGCGACGACTACACACGTGCACATGCCGCAGTTGAAGGCTGCGTACAGATGAACCCGCGGAGAGCACGTGAATTTCCTCGCTCCGTCCAGCAAACAAACAAAGCGGGATCACCTGTCGATTGCAAAAGAAAAGAAGAGGAACAAGACCAAAGGATCGCAACAAACAGTTGGGAACGACGATCGCGATCGTTCGGGAAGCTGCGGGCGCGTTTGAGCAGCCGGCCGGCCGCCCGTTTGCTCCGAATCCTTCGGAATTTAATTGGAAATTGGATTCGAGCACCGTTCGACGATCCAACGAACAAACACGAGCGAGTGAATGCGGATGTTTGGACAAACCGGCCGGTCGGCCCGCCCACCAACCGCTCGTTTGTCCGCAGTTCGCTTCGATTCGTCGAGTTTGGCCGGAATTTGCGGAGAGCACGTACACGAACGATCGTGTTTGAGGTAGACGCGGGATATAAGCGGGTGAGATGAACGCTACTCCCAGCAATTCTTCCTCTCCTCTCCGTTGCCCCCGGGATTGAAATGATTCGATTGAAGTCACTGGTCGGATTGCTGGCGGTCGTCGTCGTCGTGAGCGTCGTCGTTCGATTGAGCGACGGTGAGTTCAACAACGTAGTGGGAGTAATGAACACATTGCTTGCAGCTGCAAAGGCCAAGGACGCCTGCAAGGACAACAACCTGCCCGGCCGCGCGTCCGACTGCCCCGCACAGGCCGGGTTGTGCACGAACGCCGTCTATCGCCCGTTGATGCTGCGCGAGTGCGCGAAGACGTGCAAGAATCCCGAGAAGTGCGCGAAAAAGAAGCGGAAGCCGAAGAAAAAGAAGCGGCCCGCAAAGCGGCGCCCGTCGAAGAAAAAGAAGCCGGCAAAGAAGAAGACGAGCGGAAAGAAGCGACCGTCGCCCCAAAAGAAGCGAGAAAATCGGGGCGATGCGGGGAAGAAGCCGAACGGTCGTGATTCAGCGGACGCCTCGAAGTCGAAAGAGAGGCCAGAGAAGAAGCCAGAAGGGAAGAAGGAGGCCGGCAAGCAGAAAGACGACCAACCAGACGTCCAGGACGACGATCAGCAACCGACCGCGGACGACGACCAGCAGCCGCCCGCAGACGACGACCAGCCGGCGGACGATCAAAGCGAGCCTCAAGAGCCGGCCGACGAGCAGAAGGGCGACGAGAAGCCGGAGGATGAGAAGCAGAAGCCGAGCAAAGGTGAGCGTTGAACGATGAAAGGAGTGAAGAGGTGGGAATGGGTGGGTGAGTAGCGGGATCAAAAACCTCGTACAATGCTTTGTTTTTGGCGTGCTTGCTGCGGAACGGCTTTAACGCAAGAGACTGCTATCTAAAGACCTGTAAACGAGTACAGATGGCTGATTTGATCCTTGCGGGCGTCTGACTTCGAATCTGAGTAAGACGAGGATTTTGCTTTTGAGAGCGTTTAGTAAAACTAAAGCACAATGGGATAGATTTTCTCACCTTGCGTTTGTCTTGTTCTCACGAGTGCACACTTGCAGGCACCCAACCGACGGCTCCGAAATCGCCGACCAACTCGAAGCCGACGCCGCCAAAGGGCTCGAACGAGAAGCCGACCGCATCGAAGCCGGTCGACCCGAAGGAAGGCGGGCAGAAGCCGGAGACTCCGGCAAAAGAAGGACAGAGTCCACCGACTAGCGGCGGCGGGAAGGCGCCTCCACCGAAAGGAAGTGGACCAAAACCGAGTGCGCCGAACGAATCGAAGGGACCGCAAGGTGGGAGTCTTCCGAGCAGCCAACCTGAAGGTCGGCCATTCAAATTGATTCCTTTGCATCAGTTCTGTCAATGTTCAGGTGGAAAGAAGCAAGACGACGACCCACAGAAGGCGCCCGTCGTTCCGCCGAAGGCGCCCGCGGAGCCGCCGGCACAGTCGAAAGGTCCGCAAGGCCAACCGCCGACCGGAGCGAAACCGCCTCCAGCACAGGGCAAACCCGAAGGTAAGCGGGCATTAGTAGTGGGCATGACTGCTGGACGTCCAGCTGCGCTAGTCGAATGCTAAGACGGCCGCTGTAACTGCAAACGTTTTTGTTAGCCACTCGGCCATGCGGCTTTGAACGGGTGTCAATGTGCTTGCATTGCACGTCCAGTTTAACACATGGACGTCCGGCTGCCGTCCCCGTTTGGAAGAAATATTTCGATCGTCTGCTTGATGTTCTTGACGTGTGAATCGTTTAGGTGGGAAGAAGAACGACGAGCAGCCACCTCCAGCGCCTCCGAAGAGCCCACCGGCAGAGAGTGGAGGCCCCAAGCTGCCGCCTCCAGCAAGCAAACCTGAAGGTGAGTTGGTAGAGATTCGAGCTGGAAACTCCAATGCTCATTGAATTCATTGCTTCGTCGTCTTAACTTGCAATCGTTTAGGTGGGAAGAAGAACAACGAGCAACAGCCGCCGCCAGTGCCTCCAAAGGATCCCGCAAAGGGTCAGCCGAGTGGAGGCGCAGGACCGAAGCAGCCGCCTCCAGCGAGCAAACCAGAAGGTAAGGGGGCTTTTAGAAGGATGGCAGCAAACTTTTTACGGAATTGTGGGCCAAAGGAATTGAGAGTTGAGTTCTCCAAGTTAACGAGCGATAAGTCGCTTGCCTGCGGTCGGCATCTCGTGCCTATGGACGTCGCCGTTGAGAAGCTCAAAGATGTGGGTAAAGCGGACTAAAAAATCGGTCGAAAGAAGCCAACGTTTACGTGGCGAACGGCAGGGGCGTCAGCTGGACGGCGGAAGAAACTGGCGCACGATTTAGCAGCTGCGTTTTATTTCTGCCAAGACTTGCTCTCACAATTCATTGCTTTGTCATCTACTCTGCAATTGTTCAGGCGGGAAGAAAAACGACGAACAGCAGCCGCCTCCAGTGCCCCCGAAAGAACCAGCGAAGGGCCCACCGAGTGGAAGCTCCGGACCGAAACAACCGCCTCCGGCGAGCAGGCCTGAAGGTGGGTGGGCTTTCGAGATGATGGCAGCAAATCGTCTACCGAATTGTGGGCCAAAGCAAGTAAGAGTTGAGTTCTCCAAGTTGGGCAGCGATAAATCGCTTGCATGCGGTCCGCGTCTCGCGGCCGTGGACGTCGGCCGTTGAGAAGCTTGAAGCTGTGGGTGGGTAAAGCGGCCAAAAAACGGGCGAAAGAAGCCAACGTTTACGTGGCGAACGGCGGGGGCGTCAGCTGGATGGCGGCAAAAACGGGCGACCGCTCTGTTTTCTCACGAACTCGCAATCGACATCCATTCAATCGATCATTTTGCCGCCTAATCTACAATTTTTTAGGTGGAAAGAAGAACGACGAGCAACCGCCTCCAGTACCCCCGAAAGAACCGGCAAAGGGCCAACCGAGTGGAAGCTCTGGGCCGAAAGAGCCGCCTCCAGCCAGCAAACCAGAGAGTAGGCGATCGATTGCGTGCATTCACTCCGCATCGACCAATCGCTTTTAGACGGAAAGAAAGAGGAGAAGCCGCCGGTGCCCCCGAAACAACCGGCCGCTCCGCAAGACCCAGCAGACGAGCAGGACCCGAAGAAGAAGCCCGGCTGGAAGTTCCCGGACGTGAAAAATCCGTTCGGGGGCAAAGGAAAAGGGAAGCCGGCTGACGGAGAGCAGAAGGCGCCCGCCGTCCCTCCGAAACAGCCCCCGCCCTCTCAGTCGAAGCCCCAGCAGCCGCCGAGCGACCAGGACGATCCTGAGGGAAAGAAGAAGGGCGGCAGTTGGCTTCCATCAGTGAAGAACCCGTTCGGAGGCAAAGGAAAAGAGAAGCCGGACGAGGGAAAGAAGGAGGAGCCCCCGAAGCCGCCCGCCGTTCCCCCAAAAGCTCCTTCGAAGCAACCAGCGGACACTCCAGACGATGCTGCTGATCCCGCGGATCCGAAGAAGAAGGGCAGTTGGCTTCCGTCGGTGAAGAACCCACTCAAGGGGATCGGTGGATCGAAAGGCAAACCGACCGACGGGAAGGAGCAACAGCCGGCCGTTCCGCCGAAACGACCGCCGCCGGCGAGCAAGCCAGAAAGTAGGCGATTGATCGCGTGCATTCACTCAACATCCTACAATTGATTTCAGACGAGAAGCCGGCCGTCCCGCCCCAACAGCCGGCGGACGACGAGCAGGACCCGAAGAAGAAGGGCAGTTGGCTGCCGTCAGTGAAGAATCCTTTCGGAGGGAAAGCAAAAGAGAAGCCGGCCGACGGGGAGGGCGGGAAGGAGGCGCCGAACAAACTCAAGAAGCCGCCGCCTCCGCCCGAGCAGCAGCAACCGCCGAGCGACCAAGAGGATGCCGCAGATCCGAAGAAGAAGGGCAGTTGGCTTCCGTCCGTGAAGAATCCGTTGAAGGGGATCGGCGGGAGCAAGAAAGGCCCTCAAGCGGACGAGCAACGACCACAAGCGCCGCCCGAGAGTCAACCGAACGAAGAAGGAGGCGGGGAGGAGAAGAAGAAGGCGAGCAGCTGGTTGCCGAACGTCTCCAACCCCCTCAAGTCGAAGCCGAAGGCCGAACAGCCGCCCACCGAAGAGAAGCCGACGGAGGACGAGGCGGACGGGAAGAAGAAGAAAAGCCTCACCGATCGTCTCAAGAAGCCCTTCGGCGGGTGAACGACAAGCAGTGAATTGCAATGCTTGATTGATCGTTTGTGTGTAATAAGCTGTGAGTGGGTTAAACGGTGTGATTGCCTCTTCTCGTTTGTTCGTGCTCTCCGTAATAAACCGCCCGTTAGTTCGATCCAAAGCCTTCTAGTCGCTTCTTTATTGAACGCACGCGACTACGAGAACAAAGCTAATGGAATCCAATACGATGCCCTAAACAACGAAAGAGGTCGCGAGTTGCGGCCATCAGAAAGAAGACGAAGTGGAGGACGAATTCCAAGCGCCAAACGGTCAGCCGGCTAGTGGTGACTCTCGTGCTCGTGCTGCTTCTCGAGCTGCTCGCGGGCGATTCGGGCCTGCTCTTGGCGAAACTTTTCGAATCCGATCGGGAGCTAAACGAACGAACAAGGAAGGAATGCGAGGGGAATGAAGAGGAACGAACGGTGTGGACTTCGAAAGCGGCCGTGAAGACGTCGATCACTAAATGGAGGGATTGAATGAAGGGAGTGGGTGGTCGAACCACGAGTCGGGACGATTCCCTTGAGGATGACGAAGAACCACGACCAAGTGGGCACGAACAGCTGGAAGCAATCGGGAGGAGGGAGTGAGTGAGTGGAAGGAAACGAGGAGCACCTCCTCCTGATCGGTGAGCACCGCTTCGACGATCCGTTGCGCCACGTAGTCGGGCGTCTTCATCGGCGCCCAAAAGTTGCTGCAATCCATTGATTGATTAAAGGATTGAGTGGAAAGAATGGGGAGAACGCACTCGTATTCGATTCCACGAGTCAAGTTCGTCTTCACGTAGTAGCTGGAAGAAATGATGAAGAACGAGTGAAAAGTGAGGAATTACGGGGCGATGGTCGTCGTTTTGATGTTGACGTGCGTTGCTTTCATTTCGTTCCGGACCTGCAACGAGCAAATGAACGGTAAGTGGTAGGAAAAAAAGAGAGAACGCCCTCTTGGACTCCGTAGACAAACTTACAGCCTCCATGTAGCCCACGGCCGCGTATTTGGACATAGAATAGGCGACCAACCCGCCGGCTCCCTGGTAGCCTGCAGCAAGAAATTTAGAAGAATGCTCTTAGTAGAACGAACCAGCGATCGAAGTCAAGGTGATCAAGTGTCCGGAGTTTCGGTCGATCATGCCTTTCAAGAACTGCTTGTTCACCTGCACAAGGACGAAAGCAATGAGTGAAGAAGGGGGTGAGTGGGGGAACGCACACAAACGATGGCCTTTGCATTGACCATCATCGTGAGGTCGTACTTCTCCAGATCGCACTCCAGCAGCAGGAAGCCGCCGTTGATGCCCGCGTTGTTGAAGACCTCAAGCAATCCAATGAAATGATGGTGGAGGGGTTGAACGCACAAGATCGGGGATTCCGTGCTCGTTGCGCACGATCTCGCCTGCCCGGTCGATGTCCGCCGGCTGGGCCAAGTCGACGGTCATTGTGTGCACCTCCTGGTAGCCCATCTGAAAGCAACTTTCGTTAAACGCTTGTGTGTGGCCTGTTAGTCGAGGCAAGAAGGAGCGAAAGATGTTTGAAGTCAAATAGGAGGGACGGCTTGAAAGTGCGGCCCCGATTCACTCGTTTCACGCACCTCGCGAATGATCTTTTCGGTCTCCTTGTTGCCCGCTTCGTTCACGTCCCAGAGAATCAGCCGAACGCCCTGCTTTGCGAACTGAACGAAACGAATGAATGGAGTTCTTGGCTTCGCAGTTGCACTCACTTCGATGGCCGACGCGCGGCCCATTCCACTGCCCGCTCCGGTGATCCTGAACGATGATTCGAATCATTCGAATCGATTGATTGCAAACGAACAGCATCAGCTTCCCGTTGATCGACTTGCGGGGCCACGTGGGCAGCAGGAACTTGAGGATGTCGAGCACCCAGTAGGTGGCCGCCTGGACGAGGAACGGCAGGTAGTAGCGGAAGCCGTCGCAAATCCGCGCGTACGTGTCCGTTGCCATCTCGACACGAACTGAATTGAATGGACGATGAAAAGGTCGAGGGATGGCGCAAATGTTTCTTCTCGGTTTAATCGCGAACTCGACGCTGTTAACGAACAGACGGAGTGATCTCTTTAAGCGAGGGCAGTTGTTCGCTTGAATCCTCTGCTCGATGAATGACCGAAAGCACGAAGCAAACGTGAACCAAGGACTCAACCGGAGCGGACACCGAGACCACTGCCGGCCGCCGCAACGGGGCGAACCGATGGGTCGGCGGGTGTAAAAATCCAACGCGCTCAACACGCCGCTTATCGTTTTTATCAAGCGGGCGGTCACGAACCGAAGGGCCATTTTCGGTGCGGGAAGCGAGGGCAATAAAACGAAGGCCGATTAATCGAGTGCGTGAGCAAATGCGTGTGCAAACAAGTGGGCATCCTTCAGGCAACATTTGGGCATCCGTTAGAAAGAAGTTCGATGAGCGATGGCCAGGAAGACTGGTTTCCGAGCCCACGCTCGTTCCCTACTTCATTGCGTTCGTCCATTCATTTGTTTCGGTGTTCGTGTCGCCTCGACCTTCACGCTCGCCGCTCCTCTTCGTCCACTCGATCAAACAAACTTTCTCGTTCGTCGCGGAAGGAAAGCGGGGAGTGTAAAACGTGGACGATAAGAAGCGATTAATTGCGCCCGCCCGTCCGCCCGTCCACACGCCGGGCAACACCCGAAGCAACTCCTTTAATTGCTCCTTTCGTTCCTGCTTGTTTGTTTTTTTTTGCGTGCTTGCAGCAACCGCATTCTTCCTTCTAGCTGTTGCCCACGGCCTCAAGTTTAAAAATTAAGTAGAGAGAACAATTGAACGAAAGGCAGACGGGTCCGACGGACCGCGGATTTCGATCGTGCGCAAGTGGGCGGGAAGCGCGATGCTCGTGAAGGCCCGTTAGAAACCGACCTTTCCGAGTGAACAGCACAAGCTAATCGAGTCGTTCAATCGTTCGTTTGACCCCTCCCCGTCCCTCCAACAACCCCTCGCTTCTCTCCAATTGAACTTCTGATTGCTCTGATTTATTCCCACCACGCGAAGAACAACAACGAACGGAAACAGGGAAAGGAAGAGGAACAACGACTGAGGTTGGCGGGAGAAGGAGTGGACACAAATGACGGAAAAGGCGGTGGGTGTCGTGGACGGGAAGGAACGACGATGAAATCGAAGAGCAGAAGGAACGCAGCGAACGAAGGAATCAGCAGAGGAAGTGCGGGAAGTCGGCCAGCGGCTCTTCGCCCTCGACCGAGGCCAAGAAGCGGCGGTGGGAGTGGACGAGCTTTTCGGCCTTCGAGTACGGCGGCCATTGGGAGCGGCGCGAGTCGGCGATCAAGGGCCACAAGTCGGCGAGGGGTGGCGGGAGGTCCGACGGCTTCTCGCTCCAGAACGCGCGTTTGGCGGCGAACATCCGCTCCTCCCCGTCGTCCTCGCAGGTGGTGCTGAACTCGGCGATGGAGACGACCGGCGAGTGGCCGAAGAGCGGAAAGAGGACGTGGAAGAGGCGCTCCAAGTCGTCGAGCGGCGCGAGCTGCTGCAAAAGAATGGGATGAGTGGAGTGGAGGAAAGCAATTCAATCATCACTCACCTCGCAGCAGTGGGCGGCTCGGGCGGAGAGGAAGGGCGAGGCGCGACCGGAGAAGAAGCGGACCGCGTGCTCTTGAGTCCAGTCGATGTCGACGGCGTCCCGCAGGCGGAACGGCTGGGCGAGGCCGAAGTCGATCGTCTTCACGAGGACGCCGGACGGCTTCGGGCTGGGCGTGAAGCAGAAGTTGCCCAGCTTTACGTCGATCAGCAGGATGCCGCACGAGTGGACGGACTCGAGGCAGGCGAGCAGCTGAAATCAAAGGAGGAGTAAGTGGAAGGAGGGCGGGAGCGAATCAAAGGAAGGAAGGAAGAAGAACTCACCTCCTCGACGAGTGTGCACATGGACTGGCCGCTCAGGCGGGATCCGCCGCCTTTCTTTGCGACGGCCGAGAGATCTTGTCCAAGCGCCTCCATCACCAGCATGCCCTCGTGCTCGTTGCCGTTGATGCGAACGAAGTCGAGGAAGTGGGCGGCTCGCGTGCAGCCGCGGCGAGTGAGTTTGAGGAGGATCCCGGCCTGAAAGAAGCGGGAGTGAGTGGAAGGCGTGGGGATGGCGACTCACCTCGTGGCGGAGGGCGCTCTCGCGCTCCTCCTTTTCCTTTTCGCCCTTGCAGCGGACGACGATCTTCCCCACGCACTCGACGAGGTGCGCGTTGCGCAGTTTCATCGCGACTCCTGCAAGCGAAGGGATGAGCGGATGGAAGGAGCGGAGAAGAACTTGCCGAAGGAGCCGCCTTTGAGCTTGGAGACGACCGTGTACCACCAATGACGGCTGTGGGCGGGCAGGCGCGTGCCCGAGGGGAGGAAGTGCTCACCGCCGAACGTGGGCGGGCGGTGGTCGATGACGAGAGCCGAGCGCGGGAGAAGCGGGCGGACGGCCGGTGGGGGCATCGCTTCTTCTCGTGTGTGTTTGCGGGAGCGCGAAAAGAGTGAAAATTTGGAGGATGAGGGGCGAGAACTCACTGCGTGTTTCGACAACCAGCGGAGTCGCCGACGATCCGACCGCTCGAAAGCTGGAGCGAGAAAAAAGAAAGTGGGAGGAATTGGCGGAAATTCGCGGGATTTCGAAAACGATGACAATTGCGAAATCGTCGGCTTTCGGTCGCGAATCTCGCCCAAATCCGCGAGTTCTCGAAGGAAACTTTGCCCGCTCGTCGGTAGCCCCAAGCACCCACTTTTCGTCCCAAAATCCGCCCGAAATCCCCCCGAAATCTGCCCAAATTCGAGCGAAATCGAAAGGAAAACAAACTTTCCGCCGCGAAATGCGCGCCCGTCCCCACATCCGCACGCAAGAAACGAGCGTGGCGACGGAGAGAGTCGAGGCGGGAGACGGCCGGGTGGGCGTCGCGATGACTCACGGCAGACGGCCGCTTTCCCACCGCTGCGGAGGACGGTCGAGCGAGCGGTTTCTTTTCTCTTTTGACGTGGATGCCGTGATCGGTGCGATGAGGAGTGGACGAGGAGCCAACGGAGTTGACCACAAATCCACTTCGCGCACTTTCGTTTATTCCCCTTCGAGTGTGAGGAACGAAAAGATCTGCATTGGTGCACTTCCGTGTTCGTTTATCAACGAAGGAGCAACTCGGAGCCGAAACAAAGAAGAACAGAAGTAGAACGACGGTGATAAGCGAGTTGGAGCCATCTGCTCGCATTCTCTCGCTTGAGCAACCCAAAAGAATGCTCGCATTCCCTTGACCCGCTCAAATTTCCGGCGATGTTTGCCTCGAATTCTGCCTTCCGTCGGGCGTTGTAAGTGGCTTTTGCTCGTTTTCTTTGACGCGAGATGCCCGCAGACCGACGAGGAAGTTCGCCGTCTTCTACGCCGCGTACGTGGCCTCCTGTTTGGGCGACAATCTGTGGTATTTCGCCGTCCTGTTCGTCCTCGAATCCTTGGGATCGATGCGGCTGGTCGGCGTCTACCAGCTGACCGAAAACGTGTTCATCATGCTGCTGAGTGCGTCCGTGTGGAAGTGGATGGACAAGTACGATCGGCACAAAGGTTCGTTGATCAACGGAAGTGGAAGAAGCTTTTGAATGGAGGCTTCTCGTTGTTTCAACCCCGCACTGCATTGCTCAATTCGCTCGATTAGGAACGCTGACCGTTTTGGCGGCGAACAACCTCGCAATTGCCGCCTCGGCCCTTCTGTTAGCCGCCTGCCTGTCCGTCGCCGCCGCCCACCCCGTCCTCTACGTGTTGAGTTTGTTGGCTTCGATCCTCTTCTGCGCATCCGCCCGTTGTGCCGGCGAGGGCGAGAAGCTTTCGTTCACGAAGGATTGGATCGTCGTGATGAACGACCAGGAGGAGGCGGAGGGCGGCGAGAGCGGCGGGCTGTCCAGCGAGTTCTCTTCTCCTCGTCGACCCACTTCCTACGCTCGTTGCAGACAAGAACGCAATGATGACGATCATCGAGCAGTCGGCCCAAATCGTCTCGCCGCTGTTCGCGAGCTACGTCCTCGTTTACTGCGGCTACCGGTGGGCGTGTTTGGTGTTTGTGGGCGCCAACTTCGTCTGTTGGGCGGTGGAGCACGTGGTTTTGGCGCGAATTTACGCCCAATCACCCGAATTGCACCTGCACGTCGTTCTTTCGATTCTTTCCGTTGATTCATTCGTTCAGACGACGAGATCGGAGTCGAAAGCGAACCCGCACGCGAATCAGTTCGACCGTTGATGCGGCGGCTGCAGCAACCACCGAACTCCCGCTTGCTGATGAGGAGCGAGAGGGCGGAGAAACGAGTGGAGGTCACGAGATGACCGATCGAACCAAACGGCCGTCGATTCAAACCGATGGACGGCACGTAGACGCGAACTGGATCGCGTGGTTGCGGCGAATCACGCGCACCTTCTGGCAGCAGGAGGTCTTTTCGGCGGGCATCTGCTTGGCGTTGATGTTCATGACCGTCCTCGGCTTCGATGGGGTGAGTTCCTTTGAGGATTCAGTAGAGGGATTGGTGCTAACCGGATCGTCCTCTTTCTTCCATCCTCTCCAACCAATCCTCTCGTTCAGCTACGGAAAAGCGTACGGTTTGTCTGACATCCTGCTCGGTTGGTTTAAGGTTCCAATCAATCCTTCCACTTCTACTCAATACTCCTGCTTCTTCCAGAGTGCTTCCGCTCTGTTGGGCGTCGTCGGGGCGGTCGCCTACTCGCAGTTGGAAAAGCGAGTGGGCGTTCGGTGGACGGGAATTTGCGGGCTGTCCGTGGGTTCCCTTCAAGCAATCCTTCCATTCAATCCCTTCGTTCTCGTCCAGATCCAACAAATCTTCTTGTGGATTTGCGTTGCGTCCGTCTTCCTGCCGGGCACGCTCTTTGATCCCGCGGGCTACGCGCACGACTTCTCGTGGGCCGGCTGGTGGCACGAATTCGTGGGCGCTTTTTCCGTTGACTCCCCACAAAAGGGCGGCAATCAAACCATGCTCTCCGCAACCACTCCCGCTCCAACAACAGATCTTGGGCGTCCACCTCTGGCGATCGTCGTCTACTTTGTCGGGGTGACGTTCGCTCGGATCGGTGCGTCCACCCGCTCGCCGCTCACTCGTTTCTTTCCGCAGGCGTCTGGATCGTCGACCTCGCGATCATGCAGCTGATGCAGGAGTCGGTGAAGGAGACCGATCGGCTGAGTGTGTTCGGCGTGGAGAACGCCCTCTGCCAATTCTTCTTCGTCGGCAAGGACGTGATGGCGATCGTGGCGCCGGACGTGCGCACGTACGGCATTCTCATCCTCATTTCCGTCCTCTTCGTGATGAGCGGCTTCGCCTTCTACTTGTTTTATTTCCTGAAGACGCGCAAGCGGGAGTGAACGCGAGTGTTCGTCGTTTATTAAAGCCGCTCGTAGTCGATTCGAAGAGTTGGGGACATTAAATAGATTGGAGTGAGGATCGAACAATCTGCAAGCAAGTGGGAGCAACGGAATAAATTATTGGGCGAATGAGAAGGCACTACTTAATGGGAAGTGATTTCTGTACATTTTGTTTTATACAAAGGCATTCGACGAGCAACACGAGCAATCGACCAGTAGACAAACGGTGGGAAGCACGAGCAATCAATGAGTGAGCAAAATGCGGGGGGCGGACGGCAAGACGGCGAACGGAAACCGAAGGCAACGGCGAAGTGGACGAGAGGAAGGCAATCGTTGTAGTTGACTGATTGAGTGAGTAGAAGGAAGCGAATGCAATGAACACAAGAATCGAAGGATCAATCGTCTAACGAGCGGATCCCGCCCCGCTGGCGCCCAGCCCGCCGGCGGCCTCCGCGCGGTAGGCGTTCAGGTAGGCGGAGCGGACGAGTGGGTACGGCAGGCAGGACTCCAGCAGGTTGTAGTTGAGCCACGGCGAGTGCTTGACGATCTGCTCGAGCACGATGTAGAGGGCCTGATGTTGGGGGACGGCGTCCGCGTCGGCCATGTTCACCAACTCGACGAGGCCGCTGGACGAGAGCTGGAAGAAGCGAAGGATTGCTGGGCATTCCGCGGAGAACTCACGGCCAGGAACTCGCGCATTCGATCGGCGACGTCGCCGCGGCCGTGCAGGTGGAAGAGGGCGCCCGCGATCAAGCTGACGGCCAACGAGATCGTGTGGCAGTTGTTCGGGCACGCTACAACAGAGGGATGGTGGGAGGACCGATGGATGTAGAGCACTAACCAACGTAAGACGCCTTAAAGAAAGACTGCCGGTTGGTGCACAGTTGGGGCAACGAAATCGCAATGAAGACCATCACTAGACAACACAAATCGTAGTGCTCGGCGATTTCGGGCGTGATCGGCGGCTTCTCGTCTGCAACTTATCGTAAAATTCATCGAACTCCTCGGAGAACTCACGAGGAAGTCCCCACTTCAAGCGCAGCACATTCACGAGTCCCTGGTCGACGTCCGTCCGCTTCCCCGTTGCGGCCAGCGTTTCGCTCAGCAGCTGCAAACAATTCAGAGGGCAAGTGAATGGAAACGAGCGGCCGAACTCACGATGCGCTCATCCTCGCCGCACGAGTCGTGCAGGTCGAGCAGCGAGTTCATGAGGAACGGCATTCGTTGCTTGAGGACGTCCTGTTGGGCGTCGTAGAGGAGGTCGCGGAAGGCCACGATCCCGCCGATGATCGTGACGCGCTGGATCACGGACTCCACCGCCGAACTGCCGCTTCCGCTGCCGCCTTGCGGGCTGGGGTTGGAGCCTGGAAGCAACCAGTGATTCGTGGTAGGATTCATCGGTGAGTGAACAAAGAATTCAACAGAGTACCCAATTTCCTCCCAACCCAAAGACAAAAACGAACCTCCGCCCTTCTTGCCACCACTCCCACTGCTGTTCACGCTCATCGTCGAGGTGGCCCCACCCCGATCGACGAGCACGAAGTTCGGATCGGCGAGCGCGTTGAGGATCTCGCGCATTCGCATCGGTTTGTTGAACGATTGGCGAGCTTCGCGCAGGAGCGTGTTTTGGGGTTTCTGGCGGACGAGTTTGAACAACTCGATCACCTGCCCGGCGCACATCGAAATCAACCGCTCGCTCAGCGACTTCACTCCGTACCTGCAGAAACGAATGGATAGAACGGACTGGATTGAATGAAACGAACGGCGTGATCAACTGGGCCAAGCAGCGCAACTCCTGCGTGTCCGTGTACTGATCGGGCGCGTAGTCGAGCGGCGAGGCCGCGGACGAGGCGGGCGGCCCGTCGGTGTTCGTGATGAACTCGCGCAAGTGGTCCGAGTAGACGATTTGACCCAACGATGCGCGATGCAGCAGATCGCAGTAGAATTTCGAGTAGATCGTGGTCAGCGTGTAGTGGCCGCCCGAATCCAACGCCTGCGACTGCTGCAGAAGGGTGTCGTTGAACAGGCGGGCCAAATCGATCCCCACTGCAAGCAAACAGCCGAATAAATCAAAAGAATTCGAGATGGACGTACCGCAATCGTCGATTCGCTGCAGGGCGGCCATTTGGGACTGCAAGTAGGCGAACACTTCGGAGGGTCGCCGAGGGACCGCGTTCTCGTTCGGCTGCGCGAACAGCACGAGGTTCTTCATGATCGAGAACTCCAGCCGCGGGTACAAGTACGCTTTCGGCGTGAAGGTGTGCTCGGAGATGACGATCTGCGACGAGTGGGCGATCGCTTGGAGCAGCTCGACGAAGTAGAGATTCCGCCGCTCCAGTTCGGTCAGCTCGCCCGACTTCGAGTGGACGCGAATCGACTCGTGGCCGGGCAGGGGCTTCGGCTCGCGCGGCGGCGGCGCCTTTTTGTCGTCTGAAAGCACACGCGGGTTGGTGGATGCGAGAGGATTTGTTTGTTTCGAGCGAACACCCTCTCTTCTTCAATCTGCATTCGTCCACGACCCTCCCCTCTTCCCCACATTCAAAGAAAACAGCTTACTGGCTTGTCCCTGGTCCTGATAGTTGATGTAAATCATTTCGGCACAGGCGCGCGGCGTGGTCGCATCGGTGAGGACGTGCTCTTCGCGGATGAAATCCTCGAAGGCGCGCGACGAGTACTGGGAGATCTTTTCGAGGACGGCGTTGCACGAGAGGACGCCCCGCTCGACGATGTGGTCCTGCTCCTCGGGGCACATCTCGTGGATCGACCGGCAGAAGTGCTCCGCGACGTGCGCGAACGCGATGGCGTAGCGGGATTGGGGCGGGAACTGGAGCGCGGACTCGACGTGCGCGTCGAACTGATCGGGGTAGTAGCAGTAGATGGAGAGTTCGCTCGTCTCGCGCAGCATTTCGCCCAACTTGTCGATCATCTTCGTGTGGAAGACGGTGGTGTTCAGCAGGACGGCCAGCTTGCGGCGCTCCTTCAGCTGGAACGCCGAGCGGATCACGCTGACGTTTGCCTGGAACAACGAACGAAATGAAGGACCGAGAATCAATGGAACGTACTTG
The DNA here is from genome assembly GCA_024699865.1 of Aphelenchoides fujianensis. Lineage (NCBI taxonomy): Eukaryota > Metazoa > Nematoda > Chromadorea > Rhabditida > Aphelenchoididae > Aphelenchoides > Aphelenchoides fujianensis. Next base: position 142,930 of record JAMPIO010000147.1, on the reverse strand, counting down.
AAAGCGGTACCAATCCAACCGGACGCCCATCAGGTTCACGTCGTGCGTTTTCAGGCGGGCCGTGGCGTCGACGAACGAGTGGATCAGCCGGAGGTCGTGTGGTTGGAGGCCGTCCAACAGCGTCCGATCCTCTTCGATCATCTCGCGCAATGCGATCGCGTCGTAGCCGGCGATGAAGTTGCGGTAGTAGTTGGCGATGATTTGCGAGTGTTCTGCACAAACAAAAGAAATCAATTGAATGCGTGAAGTAGACGAACCTTGGACCAACTGCCGCAATTCCATCATGTAGAAGAGAAGTTCGGGCAAGCACCGGTCGTTGACCACCGACTCCAGTGCGGCCTTCAGCTTCTTGTTGACGTTCACGAGGTCGGCGTGTCGCAGGAGCCAGACGACCTCGTCGCGCGCCAACGAGAGGCCCATCCACACGAACAGCACTTTCGGGCCTGAACTCAAGGGATTCAACCAACAAAAATGAAAGGAACGAACCCAAGAGCCCGGGCTGGTCGCGAATCAGAAGGCACATTTCGCGCAACGCCGTGCGCACGAACTGCCGCCGGTGGGCGTGGAAGGAGGCGCACGACTGGAGGGTCTCCTGATGCCGCTGCTTCAACTCCTGCACTCGTTTGTTCTGCCCTTTGATGCCCTCGAAGAAGGCGATCAGCATCTGGTGCGTGAGAAGCGGCTCGTCGCGGAACAACCGCAACGAAAGCGAGTTCTCCAGCGACTTGTAGAACATTTGCTCCATCATCGGCTCGTGCAGAAGTTGCGTGTGGCAGACAGTGATCCCGACTGCAAATTGACTCGAACGCATGAATCGATTAAAGGTGGAGGGAACTCACAAACAATCCAACGGTCCATGGACTCCAACGAGAGGTACTCGCACGCAACGGTGTCCGTTTGGGCGGCGTAGAGCATCTGTTGCGGGTTGGAGATCAACGACATCATGCCGGCATCGCGCAACTGTTCGGCCGAAATGTTCCGGCGGAAGTAGATCCCGTACAACGACGAGAGACCCGCTTGGACCAACTGCAAACACACGAATTAAACGAAAGAAAGGAAAGGAAGGAGTGACTCACGCCGCTGATCGAAGCGAAGTCGTCGGAGAGCTTCCGCAGCGGGTTCTCGTAGTCGACGATCATTTGCCCGAGCCGGGGGAACGATTGCTCGTTCTGCCCGCACAGCAGTTGGTTTGTGACGTTGTAGAGGCCGAGGATCGCCTTCCGGTCGTCCACCCGGCCGAGCAGCAGCATCAACGAAACGAAGTCGGACATCAGGTTGAGGAAGCCGACCGTCAGGTCGTAGTTGAGCGTGATGTCCAGATGGCATTGGGAGGAGTTGATTGTGTTCAGCAGATTGAACACGTGGTCCTTCAGGTCGAGCAGTTCGGCCAGCGTGTGGTAGTAGAGGCCCAGCGAGGAGCGGATCTCGTTCTTCAGGCCATCCACGTTCGCGTACATGCTCTACGGAAGGAAATGGACAAAACGGACCGAGAAGGAACTTACGGAATTTCGCTTCAACTCCGGAACCACGGGGAATTTCTTGACGATCGCCGCCACCGTCGACTCCAGCGATTTCTCGCGCAACGGCCAAAAGCGCGGCTTCTGCTTCGTTTCGTCCCAGTTGCGCATGTTGGCGCACGACTTCTTGATGTTGTAGAGGCGCGTGAGCATGCCGACCGTCCGACTGTTGAGGATCACGAGCTTCTCGGCCATCTTCTGCTGCGCGGCGTCCGCGTGCCCGCCCTTCGTCATCGTGCCCATGGCCGAGGAGGCGGAGGAAATCGACTTCATCGTTGATGGATTTGCGGGCTGAAAGCAGAGAAATAAACGAACGAATCAATTGAGTGGACTTACGGGGTTCTGGCGGCCGAATTCACGAACTTTCCGTCCTGTTTCGGGCGGGCATCCTGCAACCAACGGGCGGTAAATAAATCCGAAGGATTGGGCACGTTAAGAACAGGAAAATGAGCGAATTACGCGAGCAATATCACGAGTAATTTGTGAGACGGAAGAGTGCGGCGGAAAACAAGCAAAAACAACAAAACAATTCCCGTTTCCTACCTCTTCGAGTCAAAATCCACCGATTTCACAACCAAGCCGTCTCATGTCTTCCTCGCACACTGCTCGTGTCCATCGATCGATCAATCGATGACTGTCCCCGCCGGACGGCCAGGAAGCGGCGAGCGGAGAGCGACGAACGGCCACGAGCCGTCCACCGGCAGCAAGCGAGCGAGCGGGCGGAGTGCTTCGTGCCGGGCGGCCATCGATTTTTCGGGCGGCCTTCCCGCCAATTCGCGGCGTTCGGTTGCGCGTCGGTTTGCGCTCGGGCGGATGGACGCGCTCGTCGGCCGCCAGATTTCGGACGTCGACGTTCATGTTTTGTTTCGGATTGGATTCGTGGGGAACAAGAGGATTTTCGATGGATTTGTGGGCAAGCACTGGATTAGAAGCGAGTCTCGAGGAGAATCTCGGCGAGTAGTCGATGGATTCGAGCGGGATTTCGCCTCCTTCCGCTCTCACCGAATTTTCTCGTGAATTTTTTCGTGTGTGTTGCGTTTCCACGATCATTTCTTTCCGTTCTAATTCTTCCGTGTTTTCAGTCCACCCACCGCCCTCCCGTCCGTCCGGCCACAATGAGCGAAATGATGCTGGGCGATGCGGAGAACGCGGGGAACACGCGCTCGTCCGCCCCGTCCGAGACGTCCACTTCGGATGTTCGTTGATTTCCGTTGTTTCTTACGTTCATTTCGCTTCCGTTCAGGCGGACGCCCACGCTGTGAAGTTCCTCGTGCAGCTGCGCGAGATGACCGTCACCTCGCAGGCGGAGCTCGAGGAGAAGCGCGCGTGGAAGCAGCGGCTGCGCGACTTCCCCGCCCAAATGCCCGACCTCGACGCCGCCCGGCTGCAGGTGGACGAGCGAGCGGCACGCGAACGTGCGCTGGCCGCCATCCAGCCGGAGATCGACCTCGTTTCGACCGTCTCGCGCGAGCAGTACGAGGCGCAACTACAGCGAAACGCCCAAGCGCGCGCCCTGGAGCGCTCGTTGGCCGCCGAAACGGAGCGAACGCAACGCGCCGAAGCCGCCCTCGCCGAGTTCCGCGCGGAAATGCGCCAAATTCTCGACGATCTCCGCGCCCACGGCGAGCGCGCGGGCTTCCGCCTGCCCGAAGCGGCCGTCGGCGACGCGCCGTGAGCTCCGAGTCGCCGAGAAGCCGCCTCCCCTCCACTTTCTTCCGTCTTTTGTTCTCAATTGAACCGATTTCCAAGTCTTAACCCTTCTTCTCATCCTCCTTTTGTTTCCTTCGATTTGCTTTTGTTCCTGCTGCAGTTTTCGTTCAGTAAACTCGACCGCTCTTCGTCCAGCACTTCGGCTTCGATTGGAAGGGTAGCGGGCTCGAGGAGATGAAGTGGCCATCAATCTCCTGCATTCTTTCATTTACTAGGAGAAGCTGGAAGAAGATCGTGCACTCCGCCGAAGTTCGCAGACCAACCGCCGACGGTTTGGCGTTCCGTTCCTCTTCGGCGACACACCCGCTCGCTTGCATCATTCCGCGGATTCATGTGCATTTTCCTTGCACGTTCTGTCCTCCAATCGAGTGAATAAAGTGAGTTTCTTTTCTATTCTGTTCCCACTTTCGATACCAGGACTTTCGCGTTCAGTTTCCGTTAAAATCCGCGCCAAATCCCGCATTTACGTTCGATTTCTCCCAAAAATACCTCTCTCGATAGAATTCTTCTAATTTGTCTCGCTTTCTAGGACAATGGCTTCCGATTCGAAGGTCCCCCGTCTCGAAGAACCGGCGGATCGTCTCGCCGTTCGCCGTCCGCCTCGTTTGTCGCCGAAAGGCCGGCGATTTTTGCACTTCCACGCGGCCAACGAGCACAAACGAGCGATGCGGGTGGCCGGCACGCCGCCGCCCCGCCCGCCGCTTCTCCGGCTTCTGCTCGTGAACCAGCGACTGCTGGAGTCCTTCTTCGATGCCGCCGACTTCGGGCCGGCGAGGATCACGATCGTCGGCCCGTGGGGCTGCGAGTTGGACAAATTCGACCCGCCGGTCGTGGGCTTCGCGAAGACGTTGGACGGGCTCGTCGCCCTTCTCCGCCTCGTCCGGCAGTTGGAGGCCGTTGAGATCAAGTGGATGAACGAGCAAACGAAGTTGGATCTCCGCTTCATGCGCGATTGGATGCGAGTCGTCTCGCAGCTGCACGGTGAGCGATCTTTCCTCTTATTTTGGTCGACTGTTCGCTTCAGATCGCCCCTCGCTGTCGTCCATTTGGCTGACGATTCGCTTCATGCACCCGCCGTACGTCCACTTCTTTCTCAACTCGCTGCCCGATCGGGTGACGCGCGTGAAGACTCGCGGCACCCTCCGCGTCGCCACGCTGCTTTCCGGTCGCAAGTCGCCGCTCGAGTCGGTGGAAATCGGCGACGATCTGTGGAGGGGGCCGTGTAAGTGGAACAATGCAATCGACCACTCGACCCGCGTGCTTCAGACCTCGCACCCGTCTTCCGCCTCAACACTCCGAAGCTCTCGTTCTTGCCCGCTTCCACGGAGCCGATCGAACTGCAGGACTTGGCCGACTGCGGCCCTTTCGCGCCAAACGAGCGGCTGCAGCAGCTCGAAATAGACGTTTCCTTCAACAACGACGGCGATCTGCGAGTTCTCCGCCACATTCGGGCGATCAACGACCACTTGAAGCTCGTTCTTCACGTCTACTGGGAGGTCGGCGTTCAAGTGAGTCCACTGAATGAATCCCGCTTCATCCTCTTGGTGACAGGACCTCGATCGTCTGCATCAAGTGGAAGACGTCCAGGAGATGGCCGAACGAGTGGCGCTGCGGATGCGAGAGGCGGGATTCGGCCGAAAAGGGACGGACGAGCGGGACGAGGCGGAGCTGCGAGTCGTCGTCATGAATCACGTCCGTTTCCTTCTCTCGTCTATTCCCTCCACTCATCTCTCTTTTCTTGCAGTACTTCTGGGACGAGACCACTCGAGCGGGAGTGTTCGACCGGTTGGAGTGGAAATCCGAAGGAAACGTCGAGTGGACGGGGTGGGACGATCCGATTCTTTCGGCCTCCATCGACCACGAAGGCGTCCGCGTGCTCTTCGGTTTGATCTAGAGCTTGGAAGTCACTTGCTTGGTTGTTACGTTCGAATGCGTGTGCTGGAGAATAAATCTCGTTTCATCCGTTTTGTGGTCCGAAGCGAACGAATAGACGGCTTCTTCTTTTGGGTGGGGTCAAGCAACTTTTGTGGCCAATTGCTCGCTGCCGAGGGCGTGAATGGGTTGCTCCGAAAGCATCTTCGTGTGTTGCCAACCCTACCGATTAGCAACGAAGTGGAGCAATGGGGTGACCAACGACCGAAAGGGATTAGTGAGCAGCGCCTTCGGCTACTCGTTCACCACCGACCGAGCGCTCCGTTCACACGTCAAACGACTTTATTCCACTCCACGACCAAACAGACGAAATACACGGACGAAAGAAAGAAACAATCCACTCGATTCGACTTGCTCGCCGCCGCCCTCACTTCTCCTTCGTCACATCTTGGGTCTTGTCCGATTTCGGAACGGTTGTCTGCTCTTGGGTGGGCTCCGTCTTGGTGGGCGCGTCCTGGGCGGTCACCTCCTGGCTGGGGGTCTTGTTGGGCGCGTTCTGGGCCGCCCGCTTCGCCTCCTGCTCCGCCTTTTCCTTTTCCAGCCGGCGAGCAACGATGACGGCGAGCTGCAAAAGGAGGAATGGTTAGGAGAACGTCAAAGAAAAGAGCTCACGATTTCGTTGGGGCCCACCGGCCGAGGGCCCGGTTGCTGAAACGAATCGGGTGTGGATTGGACGCCTGCTCGATGACAAACCGGCCGAAGATGGTCGGGAAGCGGTTGGTAATTCGAGTCGGTCGGGGGATCGCTCACGCACGACGGCAAAGACTGCGCTTTCTCTCCCGTCTTCTGGTGGACCGCCTCCGCCTTCGGCGCCACGTTCCGAGCAGGGACCGCGACGGTCTGCTTCGCGTCCGCCTTCTTGCCGCCGCTCTTCTGCTTGCTGCTGGCCTTCGACTTGGCGGTCTTGACGCGAGCCGACTTGTGCGCGGAGACCGCCGGTCGGTTGGCCGCCGCTGCCTTCCGTTTTCGACAGCAGCAGAGACCACCAACGACCGCCGAGACTCCGATCAGCAAGGCGGCAAGAAGGACGGCTCCGCTGCAGAGAAAGAGATGGACGGAAGAAAGTAGGGAACTCACGTGACAATGAGGGCGAGCTGCCACGACGCGAAGGCTCCGGCCGCCTTGTTGCTTGGATCGAAGATCTTGGCGCCTTTCTGTAAGTGGCGTTAAGGACTGCCGAAGACACGGGAACTCACAAAGACGGCCGTCAGTTTGGGGAGTTGCTGCGAGAGCGTGACCGAGACCTTGACCACGTGCTGGTCGCTCTCGTCGGTGAACGGCTTGCAGGAGACGGGTGGGAGCGAAATATCCTTGGCATCAGTGACTTTGATTTCGCTTTCAATTCCTTTGATCGTAATAGGAAGCTCAAAAGTACCGCCGCCTTAACAAATGTCTAATTAAAGCAGGGAATAGAAGCAACTCACCCATTCCGATTTTCGGCGGAGTGCCTGCTGGGTACGCTTCGCCCGTGATCGAACAGCTTCCCACTTTGATCGTGATTCTGAACGGAAAGATCAACCGACTACAAAGGAGGAGGGAAATCACGTAGGAGAGGGCCCCGAATCGATAGGCGGATGGTTCCAAGTCGATTCGAACGCCGCACCCGTGAACACCAGCTCAGCAGCCGACTCCGTCTTAGTTCCTGTGTACACGCTGCAAACAAAGAGGTGAGGGCAAGGGGAAATGGCCGGGATGACTCACACGTTGTTGCCCTCTTGTTTGAAGCCGGGCGGCGGGTCGGCGGCCTCCGCGTGGACCAGCAGCGAGACGACGACGAGCAGGACGAAGACGCCCGACTTCATCCTTCGAGCGAGAGGAGAGCGAAAGGAAGAGCCGACCGATTCGAGAGCGGGTGAAGAGAACGAGTGAGGGCGCCCTGCCGCCCGTCGCCTTACCACTTGCGTTCCGACCGAAACGGGTGGAATTTGCATCGCGTTGCGTGGCGACTCGACGGTCGTCTGGCGGGTTTTTGAACGTGAGTTCGAGATGATCCACCATCGAGAGCGAACAGCTGTGCGTGCATCAACAATAAGGAAGTTGGAACGCCGTCTTTACTGATGCTTGTCCGGATGCCTACCGATCAGTACAGAGATCAAATAAAGATTCGTGCGCTGGTCGCAGCAGGAAGACGTCGTTCCCGTCTCTCTGCTTTCCGCTTTATGCGAATTCTTCGCCCCGTTTCGACAGCCGGACGCCATTTTCCTACTCGATTGCAGGATGTCCGTATTTCGCATGAGAATTCCGTTTGCACCTTCGGCGTCTTACGGCCTTTTGATCGTTTGTCGACTGGCGGCTCCAACGTGACGAAACGAGTGGATCGACTGCCCGCTGCCTTTTGGGAAGAGGAGGGCGTACAAACATGCCGCCCGCCCGCCCGGCTGCCCCAAAAAGACGGAGGAGAGGCGCACTGCCCGGCCCGCCTGCCCGAATTCCACACGCGGGGGCCGGGCAGCGCCCGAAAGAAGCCGCCGCCATCCACCCGCCGCCTTCCCGAAAATCAGGCGGGCGGCCGGTCGCGTTCACTTGCAGTCGGTCGTTTCGTGGGTCCGCCGCTTTTTCCTCGCGTCTTTCGTCCTTTGCGTTTCGCGTTCGATCGTCCGATTTCTTTCGTTCTTTCCACCTTCCGTTTCCAGTTCCCGCTCTTCACTCCGCTCCGAGATGCCGCCCACGGGAAAGAAGACGACCGGCGGCACGAAGGCCGCCCGCTCGAAATCGGCGCCCGCCGAGCGGCAGATGTCGGACGTCGTGCGCCGCGCCCGTCTCGAGGACGCGGAGTGGTACGTGGGGCAAATCGGGCGCGATGCTGTCGAGGTACGTTTTCCATTGATTGGCCACTCTCTCTTCATTTTTTCTTGACTTATTTCTGTCGCCATCCGCGCACGCATTCGTCTTCTGCTCTTTTTTCTGTCGCTCTCTCGTTATTCATTTCGCTCGTTGCAGCCGCTACTCAAAACCGACGGCCAATTCGCGGTTCGTGCGAGCGGGAAGAAGGGCGACTATAAATTCGGGCTTGCCGTGCGCGCCGACGACCGCATCTTCCACGTGGCCATCCGCTGGTGTCCGCGCAACGCCCACTGGACGGTGCTGCCGGGCGTGAGTCCCTCGTTCCGCTTCTTCCCACCGCTCAGTTCTCCGCTTGCAGCTCGACTCGAAGGGCTTCCCGTCGCTGTCCGAAATGATCGCCTTCTACGCGACGAACGACCTGAAAATCCACGGGCACGTGTTCCGACTGCAGCGGTCGTGCGAGAAGCCCGCCTGGAAGCTCGACCGCCGGAACATCGCGTACAGCACTCGGGACAAGCTCGGTACTGCTTTTTCTTCCTTCCTGATCAACCTCATGCTTGCAGGATCGGGCAACTTCTGTGTCGTCTACAAGGGCCGCTGGAAGCACACGGACGTCGCCGTCAAAGTGTGCGGCGACGAGGAGGACGGCGCGCAAGCGGCCGCCGCCCGCGGGATGCTCCTGATGGAGGGCCAGCTGATGCTGGAGGTGCGGCACGTGAACGTCATTCAGGCGAGTCCCCCTCCACTCCGTTTGCTCCTCATTTCTTTGCTTGCAGTTCTTCGGCATGGCGTGTGAGCAGCCGCCCGTGATCGTCTTGTTGGAGCTGTGCCCGGGCGGCTCGCTGATCTCGCTGCTCGAAAAGGAGAAGGCCGCCATCTCGACGAGCGAGCGGCTGAAGTTCGCGGTGGAGGCGGCTGAGGGCATGGTCTACCTGCATCATAAGTGAGTCCTTTCTCGTCCTTTACTCACTCGACCGCTGATTGCAGGGGGATCATCCACCGCGACCTGGCGGCCCGCAACTGCCTGATCAGTCAGTACGGCGCCGTGAAGATCGCCGACTTCGGCCTCTCGAAGGTCTTCCGGGGCGAGGCGCGCGCCGAGGACATCGGCAGTCAACAACTCCCGGTGCGCTGGATGGCGCCCGAGAGTCTGCACGTGCGCGCCGTGTTTTCGCTGAAGTCGGACGTGTGGTCCTTCGGCGTCCTCCTCTACGAGATCTTCAACAACGGCGTCAAGCCGTGGCCCGATTGGCCCGACAAGAAGATCGCCACGTGCATCCGCCACGGCCGCATGCCCACCTTTCCGCCTCGCACGCCCGCCAACGTCGTCGCGCTCGTCCAATGGTGTTGTTGGGTCTTGAAGACGGAGGTGCGCTCCACGATGCTGCTCGTGAAGGACGCGTTGAGGGCGATCCAGGCCGTCCATCCGTACAAATTGGAGGAGGTGAGTGGGTGGCCGTCTTTCTTCCTGGACTTCCTCATTCCGCTTGCAGCTCGCCGTCAATCGGATCCCCGACGTGCGCGCGATGGCGCCCGCGTGGATTCGCGCCACGCAGCAGGAGTGCGAGGACATCCCGCGCGAAGTCCGCACGGCCGCCACGACCTCGCCGACCAGCGAGAAGACGCCCGCCGAAGTGAGTCCTCTCTTCCTTCCGTCCACTCGCTCGTTTGTTGCAGCCGTCGGCCGCCGCGTCCTCTCGCCGCTCCCGCTCGGCCTCTCGCCGTTCGGGCAGCCGCACGCGCTCGGACCGCCGCTCGCGCACGGAGACCGGCCACTTGTGAGTCCGCACTCTTCCGTTCTCTTCCAACCGCCCGTTTTTTTTGCAGCGAGGAGATCCCGCAGCCGACGGCGAGCAACGAGCCGCCCCATACGAGCCGCAAGTCCCGCAAGTCCGCCCACAGCGGCAAATCGGTCGCGCAGCCCGCGAAGCCGCCGCAAGGGAACGAGAAGTGAGCCCAGTGGAAGGGACAAGAATTCGTTGATTGTTGCGTTTGATTGTTCGTTGTTGACGCACGTGTGATTGTTCGTTATTGGTTTGTGCTGTTGTTTGTTGAATATAGTTCTACGCACTATTCTCTTCGGATTTCGATCACAACGAGGGTTGTTCGTTGAGCAGTTTGGCAGCCTTTCTGCGTGCGGCTGCCGCTCTCCGGTCACTCGCCGGCCGTCGCCGTTTGAACGAAGGCGGGGAGAAGAGTGGGCAAGCGCCTTCAATTCGTCCAAACTCGGGCGGCTCGTTTGACGATGAAATTCCTTCCTTGCAATCATCCACGAACTCGAGCATCGTATGCGATCCAAAATAAACGCCAATGCGAAGAAGGCCAAGAGAACTCTCAGCCGCTCACACTCGCCCTCTCCTTGAACTCGCGCTCAATCGTCGACGGGCCCCACCAGACGTTCAGTGCGTCGCCCACTCGTTTCGAGCAGCAAGGAGGCAACGGAGGGCGGAGTTTTTTGCTCGTGCAACACCCGCCCTGATCGCCTATTTCTCGGCCTCGATGCAAAGCAGCCGCCCGTGTCCGGTGAGGCCATCGTTTTGCCCTCGTGAACGAGCAGGTGTTCGATCTTCTCGTCTTCTATCAAAACTTTCGTGTGTGGGTGAGTAATCAGCGTGCCGTTGCTCAGTGGTCGCTAATTCAAGGGTGGATGAGCGGGAATGCTCCCAGTCGTCCTCGTTTCTCTTCCACTCAACAGACAAAGTTGTGTGGAGTGCGAGGAGAAGATGAAAGCAGTACGAGAACCGTGTTTATTTCTAGGAGGAGTGTGTCGAATGGAACGTTCGTGGCTTCACGATCAGCGAGCGGTCAGTTCGATCAGGAGAACGCCCGCAGCAACGAGCGTCGAGAGCGCAGCGACAGTCGACGAGTTGCAGAGATCGCGGTCGTTGCACGCGCAAAACGCGAGGCCGTCGCCCGTGTGCGCGCAGCCGGAGCACCTGAACGAACGAGGAGAAGTGGGCGGGAGAAGGCGGGACTCACGTTCCGTTCCCGACGACACAGCGGCGTTGCGTGACGGAGCCCGCGGCGATCATCTTCGTGCAGCACGAGCAGCCACGTTGCGGCGGTTCGGCAGTCAAATTGCTGCCGCCCACGTAGCAGACGGTCGCGCCCACTTGCCGGTAGAGGAGGGCGGCGACCAGGAGGAACAGGAGTGAGTGGCGGAGCATCGCGGACGAAGGGGGAGAGCAGCGAGGAGTGGGTGGAAGAAGAGGGGAGCGACCTAGTAGAAACGACCGAACGGGTGGTTCTCTCCGTCGTTCGTAATCAAAGAAACGGACGTCTTAGGATGCAAATTCCACTGCACCATCGTTCTTGGTTGGATGAAGATTGCCCGTCTCTCACACCAAACGAACAGAAGCCGCTTTCGATGGCAAGGCACGCGCTTTCTTTCGAACCCGTCCGCCTTTTTGATTGCCCTTGGCTGATCACCGACCTTTCTCTTGCCGTTCGAACGATAAGGCGGCCGCCTACTTCCGGTCCACCCTTTGGCTCCTCTTCGCCTTCGGCTGGCAGGCGCCGGCTCGAGCGGCTTTCTTCTCCCCGTTCCCGCGATCTCAATGGCCGCTTTACGAGGCGATCGAAGTGGCTGCTCGTTGAACAAACGACTGTCCGCGTATATTCGATTGTGTAAGTGGAACAAGCCCGAATTTGAGACCAAATTTCTGCGCACCTTCGCTGGCGAGCGTTGGACGACGCGACTCGTCAGCTTTCGGTGGTCGCTAGTCATCCATTGGGATCATCGACGAATAAACTGCAAAGTTTCCTTTTCTGTAGAAGTCGGGTTCTCTCACCGATTGGGTCTTTTCGAGAATTCGAATTCTTTAGTCTCGAGGCGACCCCGACAGCGTCCAGAACAGGCAGTCTAGGAAGGATTGTTGGAAAAGAACACAACGCACCGAAATGCGGAAAAGACGAAAAGGATTCTCGGCATTGCCTCTCGCCTTCTTCTTGCCCTCCGGATCAGTTGGGCAGCCGGCCGGAAGGCGGTTGAAGCAAAGGAGAATAAGGAACGGGAGCGACAAGACGAATCGCCTCTCGATGCGCTCTTCCCTTTGCAAATCAACGGACTGCTTTCGGTGGCGCAATGCCGACGGGCGGCGAAAACAGCAGCGGGCGAGTGGAAGGCCGCCATTTCGGTTTCTGCTCGCCCGCGAGTCACCCGCTCTTCTTCCGCCTGCTCTTCTGCCCGCCGATCGGTCGCTCTCCTCCGAGATGCTCGCCCACACGCCGCTGCTTCTGCTGTTGTTCGGCTCGTCGGTGGTGCAAGCGGACTTCCTCTACGACGAGAAGAACACGAAGGTCGATGAGTGCGTCAGAGTGCACTACGGATTGCAAGTCGTCCAATGAGGTTTCATGCAACCGGCTTGCTTTCAGCGATCTCGGCCCATGCAACTCGACGTCGCTTTCCGTGCAGTGGAGCAAGAATACGAGGCTTCTGATGATCTTCCAAGTTGTGTTCGGTCCCAACGCTAGGTGGGGGAAGCCTTCGTCCTTTCGCCCACCTTCTTTGCTTGCAGTTTCGAGGCGACTTTCAACGGCGACTGCACGCTGCACGGCAAATTCGAGAGGAACGGCGACGACGAACCCGTCTTGAAGATCGGTAAGCCGCTCGCCATTCGCGCATCCAACCGTTGTTCAGAGAATACGCCCTACATCACCCGTATTTTCGTGCTTCTCGAGAAAGACGGATCGTTGAACGTTACGGACGGCGTGAAGACGAACACCGTGTGCGCGGGCAAGTCGTTGCGCAACGACGCCGACGACGCGCACTACTGGACGACCATCGACTTCAAAGAGGACGAACGCCAGTTCACGGGCTTCTTCGTCGGCGTGAGTTCACGAAAGATGGGCGCCATTTGTCACGCGTTTGCCGACTTCAGGTCGACAACATCACGACCTCTGACTTTGGCGAGTACCTCGACGCTGCGCTGGGCACCACTCGTGAGAACTCGGATCCATTCTTTGCTTTGATCTCCTTTCGCTCTTCAGCTTCCGCCGTCAAGCCGCTCGTGGCCGCGTAGATTCTCGCGTTCGGGGCTGCAAGATGCCCATTCCGTTCTTTTCTCTTCTGCGTGCCTTTGTGTTCAGCCCATTCGGTTGAGTTCCGTTAGGTTCGAATAAACTTCCTTGTGGATGAAAAAGAGCGAACGGAACGAGCAATGAGCTGCGGCTTCTTGCCCACTCGTTCACGTAGCTTCAGCGCGTCCTTCCGACATGCGGCGGCCTTCGAGCAGGCGATCACTTCGGAGGTCGCCTTGATTGCCGCTGTCGGCTGTTCGTCTGCCGTCTTGCGGCTGCTGCGGCCGTCGGTTGTGTGCTGCTTGGAGCTGAGTGGCCGGGCGGGAGTGCGGAGAATAAAAAGGAACCGAGAACCGCCTTCCGACGAGCTGCTCGAAAAAGAGCGCAAATCGTGAGTTCCCACAAAAGGAATTCAATCAAACGACCTTTAATCACTCGCACATGAACACACGGACAAGAACAGACAAGAGAAAGAGACTCCTTGCTTCGAACGACTTCTGCGGCCTCCTCAATGGGGAGTGGGCGGTTTGAAGATCCGCTTGCTGAGCACGAGAACGATGAGGAAGGCGCTCGCGACCGCTCCCCCGGCCCCGATCGCCATCATTTCCGCGAACACGAGCGTTCCGACTGAAATGCGGGAGATGAGCGAAACGAACAGCAAGGGCGGGAACTCGCCTCGACCTCCATCTTCAGCGGCTGCCTTTTTTTCTTCGACACGCGTCTTCTCGCTCGTCGTGCTCTCCAAGACCGTCGTCTTCTGCTCGGGCGTGGTGGTTGTCGTAGAGGTCGTTGAGGTGCTCGTAGACGTAGAAGTGGGCGTAGAAGGGGACGTGCTTGTGCTCGTCGTCATTGGAGTCGTCGAGGAGGAAGTGGTGGAGGTCTGTGGAAATGGCGAGAAGTGAGATCGAACCACTCGCGCGTCTTACGGTGGTGGACGGCGTCGAAGTGCTGGGAGTCGTCGAGGTCGTTGTGCTCGTTGAAGTCTGAAGAAAAGAGGGATGAAAGAAGCAAGAAGTAGCTCACCGAGGTCGTTGTGCTGGTCGACGTTGTGGTCGACTTCGTAGTGGTGGAGATCGTAGAAGGTGTGGGCGCGTACTCGCCGACTTCTCCTTCGTCCGTTTCGTACAGCTGGAAGCAGGGAAGGTAAGGGCAAGAACCAGCCAAAGAACATACATCGATAAGAAAGTCGGCCATGGCGCCGTCGCGTTTTCCCCGGTACTCGACGGTCGTCCACGAATGCACGCCGTCGCCGACCTCGTGCTGCACCGTTTTGCCCTTGCAGAACGGGTACGAAGCCCACCCCTCACATGCCGCAGTAACCTTGCCGCTTCGAACAAAGATCCGAACTAAACCACACCGGTGTCCGTCTAGAAGATGGGCAATTAGACACACGAATGGCCGTTTAAACAAGCTCACTGATTGAACGCCCATACCCGGGATCATTTTTCTTTACATAATCGATTTTCAGCGTGCACTCGCCATTGAGGATCACAGTGAAACTGCAGAGAACCAACATTAGCGAGAGAAAAAAAAGACTTACTCCTCGTTGAAATGGAAGAATTCATAGAGCCTCAGCGTTTTGTCCTTGCTCCACTGCACCTTGAGCGTAGTTGTCAGGCAGTTCTTCAGCCCACTAGAAGCGACCATCGTTAAGGGCGAACCGAGTGGGCGGACTCACAAGGTATGAAAGACCGTGTCGACGTCCACGCAGCTGTCGAGCTTCGTGTTCGCCGGATCGTAGAGGAACTTGACGCCCGGCGACCGGCAGAGCACGAGGCCGAGGAGCGCGGCGAAGATCCACGGCGGCGGGCGCATTTCGACGAAGCAAACGACCGATCGAGCGGAAAGTGAGCTGCAAGCAGGGGAATGAGCGGCCGGAGCGGCGAGGAGGAGCGGGCGGTCGGTGCGAAGACGGAAGGAGCGAATGGCGAGTGGCCGCTCGCGTGCCGCCGCCTTTGCACTCGCCTGCTCGAGACGAGTTTTCGCTACCGCAAAGTGAACGTCGAATAGTCGGTGAGTCTATGGCAACACCGCCCTGCTTTCGTCTTGTTGCCGAGATGTCCGAGAAGAACAACGGGCGTTCGGAATCGCTCGAACGTTTCACTTGGGTAAAAACGACTTCCAACGATTGAAGCCGTAAACGAGCAGGCCGACAAGTTGCCCTTTGGCGGCATTTGTCTCAGATTCGTCGAAATCACTCGCTCGTCCTTTACGCACTGCTTGCCGCTGCATTGTACCGCTCCACCTGACCAAGACCCCCCAGTGATCAAGGATTCTTTCCGCTCCTCTCACTGCACCAACTGTTCGCTTTGCGGGCTAATCGTCGGTTTATTTACCAAAGGAGTGAGTGGACGTCCGCGGCTTCACGCCCAGCAGGCGGTCAGTCCGATCACGAGGGCGAAAGCGGCGACGAGCGTCGAGAGCGCGCTGCCGCCGGCCGCCGCGTTGCAGAGATTCGTCTTGCACGCGCACACCGAAAGGTTGTCGCCCGTGTGCGCGCCCCCAAAAAAGTGGGTGGGGAGAAGGCGGGACTCACTCGTCCTCCCCGAAGGTGCACGCGCGTTGGACGTCGCCCCCGAAGAGCGTCCGTTTCGTGCAACACGCGCAGTTGTAGAGGACGTAGTCGGTCTCCGCGCCGCCCGCGAAGCACTCGATCGCCGCCACTTGCTGCAGGAGGAAGGCGGCGAGCAGGACGAGCAGCAGTGGCTGGCGGGGCATGGTGAACGAGTGAGGCAGTGGGATGGGGAGTGAGTGGAAGTGACCGACCTGCCCGCCTCTTGCACGAGTAAAACGAGCCGCTTTCCATGCAGATTCCACGCCGCAATCTCGTTGATTTGCTCGAAGGCGACTGCTTTTGCTCCAACCCAAGTTCCGGTTCTTCTTTTGGAAGCGGCCGCTCAAGTGAACGTCTGCTGCCAATCGATTGTCGTTTCCCGTTCTCTCGTTCGAGCGGTCAACCAGAAAACAACAAAGGCGGCTTGTATCGATGCGGAATTATGTGAGTGAATCCAAACGACAAGAAGAATGGAACGCTGACGGCGGACTGACGAGCGGGCGGCGGCCCCTGACTCACTTCCGGCGGCGAGCGCTTTCTTTTCGCGGATGATTCGCGTTGTTGTGATGCCGTCGAAGCGAACGAGCAACCGAACAGTCTTTCTGATACTTCCTCCCCGTTTGCTTAACAAAATGCGCCCTCCCCCACTCTCCTGTTCGTCTCCGTGCTGCTAGAAGTGCGCCAGTCGTTGGCCGGGAGATTCCTTTTTGATCCGCAGAAGACGAAGTTCGACTTGTGTGTTCGCGCACACAGGGACCGTTTGTGAGTGCTCCTTTGAAGCTCCTTTCTGAACCGATCTGCTCGTTCAGTACCTGGAGAACTGCGAGGACACGACGATCGCCGTCCAGTGGAGTTGGGAGGAGAATCTCCGGCTGTTCGCCCAACTCCCGCCCAACAACAGGCACCCTCCCCGCCCTCCTCCTCATCCCTCCGGTTTGCAGCTTCGAGCTGACGCTCAACGACGAGTGCTCGCTGCGGCGGGAGGTTCTCGCGAACGGGCGGACGCAAATCGGCGAGTTCTTTCGCTCTTCTCCTCGAATTCCGCCCGATTTGAAGGCGGCGTGCAGCTGGACGGTCCCTCGGCATCGCTGGAGTTGTGGGCCGTGCGCGGAGTGTTGGAGTGGGCGTTCCAAGAGGACGCGCGCTTCTGCTTGGCCAAATCTTTGCGAAATGAAGGACCGGACGGCCGCTTCTGGACGACCGTTCGGTTCGCGCGAAGCGGCCCGGTGGACGTCTTCTTCGTTCACGTACGCCCCATCACTCGGTCGAATCAATCAGTGGAGTTTAGAGCGCGATCGGATGGGACCGGGAGTTCGGCGAGTACGCGCCCGGGACGCTTGCGGAGGGGACGACGGCGCCAAGCACTCCCGCTTCGACTCCGATGACGAGCGAGCGGTCGCAAGTGAAAGCGACGACGACCGGCAAGAGTGATTGTTCTGCGTTTTTCTTTTTTCAGCTGCTTGTTCTTCAGGTCCCGCCGCCATGTCGCTCTTTACCGTTTGAATGGTCGCGTTCGTCGGAGTGGCCGCCTTCTCGTGAGCGACCGGTTCTCCTTTGGGGCTGCAAGATGGCCATTCTCTTCCCCTCTTCTCTGTTTCATTGTGCATAGCCCTTTCGATTGACTTCGGTTCGGTTCAATCAAAATCCGTTGTGGACCTCCGTGGTGGACGAACAGAAAGAACGGAAGGTGAGCAATGAGTTGCGAGCTCGTGCTCACTCGTTACGGATTGAACCGAAGTGGCTGCCCGCCGGTCGCTTGGATGTTGGCGACGAACGAGAGCCGTGAGGTCGACAAAGGCGCGGAGGTGGGCAGCGAGCATACCGCCCGACTTCTGCTGTCCCACTCGCTCAAAGCAAGGCAGCGGCCGACCGCACGAGCGTATCGTGGATCAGCCGCCGCCGCGAGTGGGGCCACATCACGCCACGTACTTCCCTTGTTGAGGGAAGAAGTAGCGGCGGAGGGACGGCCGGCACACGACGAATGCAGGGGCGCCTTGTTTGCATTCGTAGTCAGCGAACTCGACGAGAGCAGTCATCAAAGCCGCTCACCTCACTACCACAAGATGCGGAAGGCAGACGAAATCCAAGCGTCGTGCCTGTTTATTCCTTGCACATCAAAACAAACAAATGACAGGCAGACCGTGTTCATCTCTTCGCATTCAATTCCCCGCGGTCTCCACGCGTGGCGCCTGCAAGAAGGGCGATGAGTGAACGCGAACGAGGGCAAGGCAACAAACCGTTAGAGTGGGGGCTTGTTGTTCCCCTGCTTGAAGAGCCCCAGTAGATTGCGATCACGTTCGCAGCGACGAGAACCGTCGAGCTTCACTACGCGCACAACGTTTGAACTTCGGGGGGCTTGCTTCGTTCTAGCAGCGCGTCCTGCCTGTTTCGTGGTCGGCTGCTCGCAAGCCGTTCATTGCGGAAGGGGGCTGAAGGACAGAAGCGATGAAGAGATGAGGAATGAAGGACACCAACCTGTTCAATTGCCCCACAACAGCCCCGTCGACTCTGAGAGCTTCTCGGCCAGTGAGCTTCTCCGTTGCTCCGGTGGAGCTTGAATGTCCTCGCATTACGGCTTCCCAAGCATCGCCCATTCATCTTTGAGCGAGGTGGTCGTTGGCGTTCACAAGCCAACAACTGAAATGAACGAGTGGATTGGACGGGCAAGAAGAAGAAGAAAGAACTCACACAACGGCCGACCTCCTCAACGAACTTGTGGCGGTCTCCTTTGAGCCATCGCATCCCGCACAACGGTCGCCGTCGACCGTCCACAAGAAGCGTCTCTGCCGAGCAGCCGGAGCGACCACTCGCCTCGCAGTCGGGCGGCGAGAAGAAGAGGGAGCGGGAATGAGCCGACCGCCTGCGACGAGCAGCGGAAAGCGCGACTGGCCGCTCGCCGCTTCCTCGCTGGAAGCCGCCTGCGGGTTGCGTTCGGGATTGCGCAACGAGACGCTCGCTTGCATTCGAAGTGGACGCGGTTATTCCGCTGCCAAGTGAGTGCGTGGAAGGGAGCGGTGGTGGGTTACTCGTACAGCAATCTTCTCTTTCCTCTTTCGCTTAGAGCCCAACGACGAGGCAGAAGCCAACCAACGGTTGTTTCCTGGATTGAAACGGTCGCTTGTGATCCCCTTTTTCCCCCACTTGCCGCGAGACCCCCGGCTTCTTCTTCGTAACGTCGCCGAGAAACGAGTCGCCCACTTCCTTTGGCCGATAAGCGCGCCCTCCCGCCGCAACGAGCGGCAAGTGCGGAGGAGTGCGGGCGAGCAGGCCGAAGGAGTGGCCATCCTGCGGGTTGGTGATAAGCTAGCGCGAGACTCCTGCCTTCCAATTCCTTCCATTTGGCTCTTTTCGCTGGCTTCTTTCTGCCGGCTTCGTTCTGGTCGGGCGTCGATGGAAACAGCGGTGAGTGAGTTGCGGGCGTGCAGGCTCGTGAAATGTTTGCGTCTTCTAGTTCCTACTGCTCCTTGTGATTTATTTGCTTTCTTCCAGGAAGTGGGTCAGTCTGCGGAATAAAAGTCGGAAAGCAGGTTCTTCTGCGCGGAATAAGCAGGAGACGTGGCGTGCGAGTCAACAAGCGAATCTAATGCACGCTGGATGGAGCGATTGGACGGCCATCTGCTCGTTGTTCGAATGGAGTGCTGGAAAGAGGTGAGTCCCCAAATGAAGCGAGAAAAGTGTGGCCAAACGGACGGAACCGAGTACGGAATAAAGAAAGAAACCAAAGATATAATCGTCGCCCATCCATCGCTTTGTCAAGCAAACAAGTAGTTGCTCATCGGTCGTCCACAAAAACGTTTTTTGCTACCAATCGGAATTAAACAACAACGCGGAATATTTGTGTCAGCCGCTAGCGATGCGACTGACTATGGACAGAAACCAGAAACCTCAAACGGCTCCAACGCTTGACACGACCTAATCATACGAAAGAAATCAATCTGGGGAACAGTCATCGTTTTACCCGACCGCGTGTGAACTGGCTCTGAAACAAACAAGTTACAAGGCTCCGAACGAAAGCTCATAACGGAATTTGAGCAAAAGAGTGTTCATAAACGGCTTTTGTCTTTACTGCCGATATCGCTTCGATCTGGTTAATCGAGCAATGTCGGCTCTGGCAATGGCCGGAATAAAAAGCGACTACGTGGTCCGCTCGTAACTAACGAATGAACGGAATAATAGACGAACGAGCAAACTCGCAAGCAGCTGGAGGGCGATCGCCAATTGAATCATTCCGTTCACTCATTGCCAAACCGTTTTTTCAAACGGAACTCTGCTGTTGTTTGCCAGTGGCCGCGTATGTCCAAGGAAGTCGAGAACAACAGCGAACACGTCGCTTAAAAGACTAAACCAGAGCATACAAAACTTCCCGAGATTCGAGGAAACAACGAAAGAAGCTGCAACATTTAGCAACGACTGGAAACAAGCACTACGGAATAAAAACCTTGAAACCTAAAGCGAGGCTCCAACAAGTGACTGAATCTGCTGGACATAACGTAATGGACGGTGCAGCTCGGCTACTCTCGAAAGCATAGCGATCCAAGGCAAACTATCAACCAGACGGCAACGCGGAATTTGTTGCGGTCAACAGAGCAATTCGACTTGTTCACCGGCTGCTCGAAAAGAAACCACGCGCAGAATGTTGAAAAAAACTGCCCGAAGCTACAAAAACGCCGGCAATCTCACGCACTTCGAACGATCAAAGAAAAGCATCATCCGTTGAATGCGGAATAAGAACTCCCATTGAGCTTCCCATCGCAAACGTCAAGTTTTAGGCCGTTCACATCGATTCTCCTCGCACGTTGTGTTCATTCTTACGGATGGTTGATCTATAGAAGTTTTATTAAAACGCAAACCGACCTGGAAATAGTAACGGAATTAATCAACGCAATGTTAACAATTGACAACTAAAAGAAATATCGAAAGCCTCCCGACACTCTTGCACGTTGATTTCGTCCGCAATCAACGTGCAAACTTCTGACCACAACCATGTACTTCGTGCTAATCGATTATCACAGCTGTTCCAATTGATTAACCAAAGTGTGAGTGGCCGAGACAATCAAACCACCAATGGGTCATTTCTGCGCGGAATAAAGCTCCACCAAACTTCCATAAAACAACTCTCAATAGAACGCTCAAATGACGAAACAAAACGGCTGGTCATCAAATTAACGTCTAACAGAAATAACGAGAGCAGCCCGACACACTTGGTCGCTGATTTTGCCGTCGATCAACCCGCAGAGTTCTAGAAACAACTATCGAACATAATCCAAATCGGCGATCACTGCTGCCAGTCCGATCGCGAAAAAGATCTTTCAGCAAAGGAGTGGGAAGCCAACCCGGAATAAGAGATCAGTTGTGAAACTGTCCACGAGCTCTTGTCAACGAAACAAAACGCTAGCGATCCTCCACTAAACTACGTCCAATATAACGCTCTGTTGACGAAACGAAACGGCTATCCGCAAATCCTTTATCGTTGTGCCGATTCGAATGGGGCGAACAAAAGAGAGCGTAGAGAACGTTGAAACGAAGAAAACACCCAGAATTGTCCACAGTCTTTGTTCGATTGGCTTGCGGGTGCTCGCAACCCGAGAATAACCAATGGACGAGTTAAGGCGGGATTTTCGGAATTAAAAAGTCTAGAACATTCAGTTCGCACGTTAAAAACTGAAAGACGGGGGAATGGCAGATCGCCAATCAAAAGAACCCCACCAGCGACAAGGTTCAACGAACAACAACACATGATCGACAAAACAAACATCAAGCCCTTTCACCAGTACGCTAAAAGAAGTCGTCCCTATCGAAACGTGGAACGATCCTTCGTTGTCACATCCGACCGCCATCTGCTTTTTACGCGGCTAGATTGCTTCCTCTAAAAACTCGTGAATCACTTCAGTCCAGAACACAGCCACGTTGTTTGGAGCACGGCACTCTCGCCTGCAAAAGAATGAACTGCCGCTCTGTGGTCACTCGCCTCATTCTTCCGCCCGCACTTTCCACTTCGTCTACAAGAGGATGAGGAGTCGGCGTAAAGGCGCCTCTCCGAACGCGAAAATTGGCTCGCCGGCAAGCGCGAACCGCCCGAGCAGCCGTTCGACAGCGAGTGCAATAGCCGGCCGATTCGGATGTGCCTTTGAGTCGTGAACGAGACACCGCCAGACAATGTGGGGAAGAGCGGGCCGTTTAGCGAAGAAGATGAAACAGGCGGGCGGCAAAGGCGGACAACAGATCCACCTTCCAATTCTCCCCGCTTCGAATCCTCCCGCCATCCTTCCACCAACCGAAGCCTCGACCAACCGCTCGTTCAAACGCCGATCACGAGGTTCTTCTCCCGACTCTACCGCCCACTACTCTCATCCGCCAAATGAGCAGAGCAGTCAGACGCCTTCTTCCGGTGAGTCCCGCCCGCTCCGCCCACCCACCAACCAATTGCAGGAGGGCGGGATGGCCGACAACTACGAGTTGCTTTTCCCCGCCGCCTCTTCAAGAAGGAAGCAAGGATTGTCCGGCCGGTTTGCAGCAACCGCCGTCCACCCGCTCGAACAGCAACATCGGCCGAACGATGGAGTTCGGCGGCGGCCGCCCACCGACGTCGCGAAGCCCCGCCTCACGCGACGCTCCACGGCACAACTCGTGTGCTCCGGCGTGGCGGCGGGCGTGTTCGCGCTCTGCCTCCTTCGCGCCGTCGGGAGCGCTCGCGGCCGCGCTGCTCGGCTGCCATCGTTGATCAACAGCGAGCGGCGTTCGTTTCGGCGGTTGATGGCGAGAATAAACGCGAGTTCTTGATTGGACTGCCGAGAGGATCGGGCAAGGAAAGGAGCGAGAACGCTTCCATTTTGACCACTCCAGTCAACGCAGAGACATAGGCGCCGTTATCTTACGTTTACGAAACAGAATTATGCGTTTATTCCGAGATCCCCACAGTGATGTCTCGCCTCATAGCGAGAGGCCGCGACGCCCGGCAACGACGTGAACAACCAAGTAGAGCGAGGCGGTGAGGAGGCTGAAGGCGGCGAGCACGAACCACACGCAGGCGGGCCACCAGTCGAGCGTCGCCTCGAAGATTTGCTGCAGGAGGGCGGTGCGGAGCAGGAGGGCGGCGTGCTCGACAACGGCGTCCGCCGCGAACACCCGGCCGGCCTGCTCGGGGGCGACGAGCGCGGCCAGGAGAGCGACGCCCAGCGGCTCCACGAGCGCGTGCAGCGCGCCCGCGGCCGGCGACGCGTCCAGCACCCACGAGCGGCGCGCCACGCCCACCAGCAGGCAGTCGGCGCCGCGCGACAGGGAGGCGACCACGAGGACGGCCGAGTCGCGCCACGCCCACCGCCGCTTCAACGCGAACAAGCCGAACAGCAGGCCGCCCACTTCTGCAACACGCCGCTTGATTGCTGGAAGTCGTGTGTTCGGATGGTCGAGTGGATAACGCGGGGGATTTCGTTGGACAGTGTGGGGGATCACCGCTGACAGCAGGAGGATTGATCCGAACATCCGCACAGCCACCGGCCCCGAACTCACGCCAAACGGGTCGCAACGTCGTGCAGAGAGCGAGTCGCTCGGTGTCCCAGCGGAAGGGCGGCAGTCGGGCGTACGTGCCGAACAGGCGCCGCTGCTCGCTGAAGTTCAGGCGGTGGACGAAGGCGCACGCGAGCGTCACGCCGAGGAGCAGCCGGCGGAAGTCGGGCCGCCGCTCGCGCACCACCCGCACGCCCTCGCCGAGGGAGCGGAAGGCGGTGCGCCCCAACTCGCCCAGCGACAGCCGCCTTCAACCAAAATGAAAGAAGGGGGAGGAAGAACTCACTCGCAGCCGCCGGCCGGCCGCTCCTCCTCGTGGACGCCGAGGTGGACGAAGAGGGCCGTCGCGAGGAGCAGCGCCTGCACGACGGCGAGCGTCGCCACCTCCCCCGCGGCGAATGTGGCGACGTCGGCGAGCTGCGAGCCCGCGAACTCGCCCACCTGCGCCGCCACGTACACGACGATCATCCGCGTCGACAGCTGCAACCTGGAGTTGAGCAGGGAATCGAGATCATGAGGGTTGTTTGAGGGCAGGGCGAGAGTTATTCCGTGCAGTTTGCCGCGTTATCCACTCGACTACGCGGGCAACCCTCGACCTCCTCCAATCCCCGAAACGAACCGTCCGCTGCCGCCCGTACCGGTCGGCCATCAGCGCGTGCACGCAGCCGACCGCCAGCCGGAAGCCGCCGAGCGCGCCGTCGAGCAGGGCGGCGGCGTAGAGCGCCTCCAGCGGCCAGTCGGTGCGCCGCCAGCAGACGAGCGCGTGCACCACGTTCCCGGCGAGCATCCCGCCGACGCCGAGCAGCAGCGGGAGTTTGCGGCCGCGGCGGTCGGCGTACGCGCCCCAGACGAGCGCGCACACGCACGCGAGCGGCACGTTCACGAACGCGCAGTCCACGTCCCACCGCACCGTCCGCCGACTCACGAACGTCGCCAACTGCAGCGCCGAGGCGTTCGGCGGCGTCTCGTACGCGCGCCGCACCTTCGCCGCCAACAGCGCCGGCGTCACGATCAGCCTGCAACAGCCGGGGATCAGCGAGGTGATTCGTAGGGTGTCACAGAGGATTGTTTTTTGTTTGGCTCGCTTATGAATAAAATGTTTCGCCTCGGTTGGCTAAGGAAGGCAGGTGGACGTCCAGATGCCAATTAGAACTTGCGCAAAAAGCGCATGGTCAAAAGAATAACGAAAAGAGGTGCCGGTCGCTTCGGTCGTCTCAGTCACTCGACTAGGGCGCCGTCTACAAGACCAAATGTCCATCCGGACGTCCAGCTGCCATCCCTTCGCTCTGCTCACTCGCTCCCTTCCTCCTGCCCAGCCGCTTACCGCGCGGTGTCGCAGAGCGTGAGGGCCATGAGGACGAGCTCGACGCGCAGCTGCCACGAGGCGCCCACGACGCGCAGGAACTCGCCGACCGCCGCGCGCGCCCGCTTCTCGGCGGCCGGCGGGACGTCCAGCTCGAGCGCGCCGCAGCGGGCGGGCGGTCGGTCGGCGGGCGGCAACACGAAAAGCGGCGCCACGGACGGCCGCTTCTCCTTCGACGCCATCTTGCGAGCGTGAGAGATCGGGGGAGTAGTCGGAATAGCGCACAGGAACTTGCAGTGAATGGTCGTGAACGATCAAAAAGCGCGGCAACGTTCAACGACGATCAAAAGTTCGAATTCCACCTGCTCGCCGGCGGTCGGGGATGAAAGACGATCAACCAACTCGTGTGTGTTCTTATCACTCCGCTCCCGGCGGCTAATGGACGGGCGGGTGGGCGCCGACTAATCCGCCCGCCCGTCCGCCCGCTTCCTCCCGATCGGGAACTTCGGGCGGCTTGTTTGTTCGCGTGATACGAACGGCGGCAGGAATGCGGACGAAACAAAAGAATGCAACGGGCAGTTGGAAGACGGTCTTTAGTGGAGAAGAGCAACGACCATGGGACCGTGGATTCAATGCAAGAGATCGCCTGCCTTCTTCAACGATCAACCCGAATTTTCGGCAAGTGAGGAGCGATGAGTTCGGAGGTCCAATTGTTCAAACCACTCGCTTCTTTTCGCAACCAACAGACGGCCGTCTTTCAAATAGACGCTCCTTCCACTCCACAGCTGCTGCAGCAAACAGTCCTCCCCTCTATCCTTGCCCGTGGGCAGAGGCGATCGGAGAAGCCGCACCGGAGTTTCTCGTAGTCCAGCTGCAGGCAGCGGGGGACGGCAGACGGATCTTTGCCTCGTCGAGGAACCTGACGCGCGCCGCGCAGCTCCCGTTCGTGGGCTCCCCGTCGTCGGCGGCGGTCTGTCGGGCGGGCGAGCGGCACGTGTCGCTTTTGATCCGCACGAGCCGTCCCTTCCGAAGCGAGAACTCGTGCCCGATCAGCGCGATTCGTGGGACGTGCTGGCGCTTTGTTTCGACCCGAAATTTCCCGAGCACACGGCCGCTTTCGGTACTCGCAGGAACTCGCCTGTGGAACCGCCTTTTCAACACATACTCCCGATCAACTCGTTTCAAGCGTTTATTCACAGCACACACAGAAAGAAGAAAGGAACACGCTTCTTGAACCTCCGATGGCCCTCACTTCTGCTCCTCGCCGGGCGTCTTGTTCGACTGGGGCGTGTTGGGCGCCTTCTTTTCGGTTTTGTTGGCGGCCTCCAGCGCCGCCTTGCGCTCGGCCTCCTCCCAGGCGGCGCGCTTCGCCTCGTCGGAGTGCCCCAGACGCTCCTTCCACTCGGGTCCGAAGTTCGCCTTGTGCATCTGCAAGAGGGCGGAGAAATGAGCGGAGAAGGGTGGAAAGAGGACGTACGACGGCCCAGAAGTCCTGCCGCTCCTTGGGCACGTCCTGCAACGAACGGACGGGAGGAATGAGTGGAAGGATGAGGGGAGAGCTCACGTCCTGGCCGACGGGCTGCTTCTTCGTGCCCGGCTTCTTGTCCGCTTGCTTCGCGCCGGCCTTCTCGACGCCCGTCTTCACCGCGCCCGCGTTCACCGTCGCCTTCCCGTCCGGCTTCTTTTCGACGGCCGTCTTCAGCGCGTCCTTGCGGTCGGCGGCGGCGGCGGCCTTCGGGAGGGCGATCGTCACGCCGGAGGGCGCCTTGATCGCGGCGGTCGGCCGCTCGTCCGCCGTCTTCCCGTCGGCCGTCTTGCGGCTGCTGCGGCCGTCGGGCGTGTGCCGCTTGGAGCTGGGCGGCGCGGCGACGGGAGTGCCGAGCGGCGCGTTCACATTGGCGGTCGACCGGCTGCCGCGTTTCGCCGCCTTCCGCTTGCGGCAGCAGCAGCAGGCGCCGACGACCGCCGAAGCTCCGACCAGCAAGACGACGAGCAGGACTCCCCTGCAACAACCAGGAGAGGATGAGAGACGTAGTGGGAAGGGCGTACGTGATGACGAGGGCGAGTTTCCACGACGCGAAAGCCCCGGCCGCTCCGTTTTCCGGGTCGTAGACCTTGGCGCCTTCCTGCAACAGGAGAGGTGTGAGATGGGCGTGGATCGAAAGGGAGGACTCACGAAAGTGGCCGTCAGATCGGGCAACGTATTCTCGAGGTTGACGGAGAACTTCAGCACTTGCTGGTCGCCTTCGTTGATGAAGGGTGTGCACGGCACGGGATTGGGATCACCGCTGCCGGGGCCTCCAGAAATCGTGACGCCGCTTTCGGTTCCTTTGATTGAAAAAGGAAACTGGTAGTTTTCCAATTTCCCGCCTGTAATTCATAAGGTGGTTGCCAAACGAAGAGGACGCACCGGTCGCCGTGAGACTGATGTACGCGTGCTCATTGTTGGCAGTGAGTGAGCTCTTGAGCACACACGATCCTGCTTTGATCTCGATTCTAAACGAAGGAACGAACGACTCGAAAGCGATTGAACCCTTACAAAGAACTTAGAGACGGCGTCATTTTGGGGTGATTCCAGGTCGATTCGAACGTCGTGCCCGTGAACACCAGTTTGGCCTCGGCCTTGGTCTCGGTTCCTGTGTACACGCTGCAAACAAAGAGGCAATTAGAGAATGGGATGAACGGGACAACTCACACGTTGTCGCCTTCTTGCTTGAAGCCGGCGGGCGGATCGGCGCCCTCCGCGTGGACCAGCAGCGAGACGACGACGAGCAGGACGAAGACGCCCGACTTCATCCTTCGAGCGAGCGGAGAGCGGAAAGGAGAGCCGACCGATGCGGAGAGCGGATGGAGAGAACGAGTGAGCGCCCCTTGCTCCCCGCCACCTTCCCACTCGCGTTCCGGACGAAAATGGAGAAATTTGCATCAAAGTGAGTGGAGCCGAACCGCTCGACCGCAACGAGCACCTGCACGAGCTGAACGTTTGGACGGACAACGCGACGAAGAGCGACGCTCCCGGCAATCTGCATGACTTGCGCGCCCCCAACGGCCACTTCAAGCTCGCGTGTTTCGACTACCGGGCCGTCCAACTGTTCGTGAGTGGACGCCGCGTCGATTGGGCGAATCTTCCGCTTTCTGCAGGGCGCCTACGACTTCAAGCAAGTGCGGACATCGAGCAGCGAGCGAAGAAGTTCGCCGCCGCCATGCGCGACGGCGGCTTCCAATCGGACGGGGCCGAGTTGTAGGTTCGAATCGTCGACAAGGTTCGTTCCCCTCTTGCTTCCTTTTATTCCTTCTTTCCGTTTAGTTCGATTGGTTCGGCGTGTCCCGGGAGCAAGTGTTCGATCGGCTGAAGTGGAAGCGCATAGGAGCGATCGCGTCGCGCGGAATGAGCGCGCCGATGCCCGCCTGCCCGCTCGGTCAGGACCGCGTCCGCCTTCGGTTCGGTCTTTCCGTCGACTGATCGTCCTTCTCTCCTTTTAATTGTTGTTTTTTTCTGATGTTCGAGCTGAAGAATAAACACACGTCCTCATTTCCTCCGCACCTTCCGCAGCGCTTCCTTTCGCACCATGGACGCCAACGCGCGCACTGCCGCAATTTGAGGGGATGAACGAAAGGCTGCTCGAGTGCGCACTTGCCGTCCATCTCGTCGAACAGGTCGCTCAATTCGTCCACCTGCCGTTGAAGGCGCTCTCGGCGGCCGCCTGTGGCGCGCGTCGCAGTTGATTTGCACGGCACCGCCGACCGAAATCGCCGTGTATCCGAGGGGATTGGCGATCGTGAGGTGGCAATCCTCCGCGGGCTGCTCTAAAGCGAGAAGATTGAAAGATGAGTGGGAACTCGTGTGCCTTTTGGAGCCGACGGAGTGCACCCGCCTGCCGTTCGCGTAGCCGGCGATCCACAGGAAACAGTCGACCGCCTCGCTCCGCTAGTCCGCGCGCACACTCGTCCCCTTTCCGTTCACCAGGCGGAATTCGAGCTGCAAGCCGGCGGCGAACGTCTGCGGGTCGCCCAGCAGCTGCCAGCCGGGATCCAAGTGGTCTGGACGGCACACGGTCAGCGAGGCCGTCTTCTCTCGGGCGTGCGCACAGACGGGCATCGGGATGGAATATTAGGAGTTTAACTCACAAGAGACTGAACGAACACTGCTCCGTAGGAGTGAATGGCGAACGAACACCTGCCCGACGACTTCACTTGCGTTGCGCGGCGTCCGCTTACCGCGGGACTCCTCTCCCCTCCTCTCAGGCAATCCCAACGGTGGTTTGGTTCTTCTACGCAATCGTTTGTCCAAACCATGAGCAGCTTTCCGGCCAAAAAATGCCCGCTTTGACGGCCGCTTTTGTGAGTTCTCCCTCCACACCCGTCTTCTCTCGTTTGGACGAGCGGACCAAGACGTAAACGACGGATTTGGACCAATATTTCGAAATGCATCTGCTTTTTTCGTTTCATTGCTGCTAGACGAGCGAACGGCCCATTAGCAAACGGACATTGCGGGCACCAAAGTTACACGCCCCAAATTTGCAAAACAATTCGGGCAACTGCGAACCGCTGGAACGTAGGTGGGCCGTCGGTCGAGCAACGTTCACTGCTTTCAAAGAGCAATTCTCCCATTGTAAGGGATTCTATTGATTTCGAGTGCTGTTCACGGGCAGCGGGGATTTCTGTCGTTCGATGGACGAGAGAGAATGTTTATTGAGTGGCGGATGAAATGGAGTTGATGCGCCCGTTCGAGCGCGTCATCCTCACGAACATTCCCCGCAGTTTCTCTTGATAAGCCGTAATGAGGAGCAGCGTGGTGGAAGCGTTGATGAGCGGAAGGAGGAAACTGGGCAGGAGGACGCCGTTCGCATCGCAGTACCACCGAAACAGCACGGTGATCCCGATCGTCCAGCACGGGCCCAACGCGAACACCCCGCCGCCGCCCATCTGAACGAAACGAAGCGAGTGAACCGCTGACAGAATCGCGCACTTAAACGGCGAGACAGCGGGCGAATTGCGTCTGAAGCGACCGCCGCTGCTCGTTGCCGGCCGGCGACGCCGCGAGGAAGCGCCACGTTTCGGCCGCAAAGAAGGCGGTCCACACGCGTGGACGGCAACGAAGACGGCGGAGCCGGCGTCTCTCTGCAAAACTCGGTTGATCCGACCTCGCTGCAAGCCGCCTGTTGCTCTCCCGAGTGGATTGCTCCCTTCCGCCCGCCTGTCTCGGGCATTCCGCCCGCTTGCTCTCCCTGCGGTCTTTCCGCCGCCTTTAGTCATCGTTCCTTCCTCCCCGCCGACTGGCCGACTGTTGTGGCTCGCTCTTCGGGAATAAACTCACTCTCCTTCGTTCCCCTCACTCGGCTCCGTTGATCCACCCCCCCGGACGGATCATCGGTCATTGAGGCACGGCCGTCACAACCCTCACCGCGTCCAATCGATCGCCGGCGGACGTGTTCGCGGGCAACTCAACGTGCACGCGCATTCCGCGCCGA
This sequence comes from Aphelenchoides fujianensis, assembly GCA_024699865.1. Classification (NCBI taxonomy): domain Eukaryota; kingdom Metazoa; phylum Nematoda; class Chromadorea; order Rhabditida; family Aphelenchoididae; genus Aphelenchoides; species Aphelenchoides fujianensis. The sequence goes on along the minus strand of JAMPIO010000147.1, from coordinate 113,134 downwards.
TTCCCGTCGAACACGCCCCACGCGGCGCCGCCGGCCGCGGCGAGGGCGACGAGCGTGGCGGCGTCCAGCCATTCGGCCGCCTACACGTCGCGAATGAATGCCGAACGGCGCTCCGCATTCAACCCTTGCAGAATGGTGTAGCGGCCGGCAAACTTGCGACCGAGAAGAACGGACTGAGGATGTGCCAGAAGAACACCGAGACGTTCCCGTTCGTGCCCAACAGCAGGCGCTCGGGCCCGTACGGAGTGATCACGAGAACGCCGTCTTCGATCACACGCGTCTAAAAACGAGTGCCCACTCGAAGGAGATCGAATGTTCGCTCACGTGAGCGGTGAACATTTGCTCCGCTGAGAAGCTCAGGTCGCAGACAACCGTTGCGAGGACGATGTGATTTAAGAAGTGGAGCTTTTTGTTCTCCCGCGTTCTCCCGACAACGAAAAGAAGCCGGAGGTTCACGAAGAAGCCGCCCAAACTCGCAAAGCAGCCAGCACGAACGAAAAAGTCGCCCATCCCGCCGAACACGCGAGTTTCGAGCGGTGAACCGAATGTAGCAAGGATTGTTTACAAATCAAGTGGCTGCAACAGGGAATTCAATCAATTAACAGCAGCATGTTTCTGTCGACTTCTTAACGACCGTAGAGCAATTCAATAAGAATGCGGGCGGTTTGAAAATTGGCGACCGAACACTTGTGTCTGGCCACAATCCCCGGTTAATTGAATTGTTTCACGACAAGACGGAGATCATTGTTTCCTCTGACTGTGAAGCTGCGCAAAGCACTCGTTGCGGGGGTTGGAATGGGATTTGTTTGGGGATGCGGCAGACCTGCGTTGATATGCGCGTTCCTTTCTGGCTGCAGTCAGCCAGCGGCAGCCGTCCTGCACAAGAACAAAAGGTCGTCGGCTGCAAGCTGCGAAGTATTTGGAAGGCGGGCTGCAGCTACATGGCTGCGGCGACGGGCAGCCGGCTTTCAAACCCTTCTGCCCGCGACTGCGCGACAAGGAGTTGAAAAGTGAGTCAAACCCCCCGCTTTCCACGGCGGGTTGATAAACGGAAGTCAGGACGTGTTTAGGGTTCACGCCGCCGCCTACAATTGGAGACGAGTAGGACGGGGTGCTCGCTCGCAATCGTTCAACGTCCGCCTCCTCCTTTCTACTGCCTGCTGCCCTGGTTCGTTTGTGGCTCATCGCTCGAAAACAAGAGATCTTGCTAACGTTCGCCCGGTTCTGCGCATTGCAACCCCGTGCGTTCATTCCTTTGTGATTTGTTTGACCCCTGTTCTCTATGAGCCGAGAATAGACGACCGCCTTCCATCCCGCCTCTACTTGCTCTTCTACTCGCACTCCCATCCCAATCTTCCTCTTCCTTTAAACGAAAGACCGCACCTTCTGCCAACAAGTTTATTCTTGTTTCCTTTCCTTCGCGTTTTGCACAAACAAATGGGAAAAATGGAGGTTCATCGCGTCGCAATCGAATCCAACGGTGAGAAGGTGGCCTGAAAGAAGAAGCGAGGATTCGCGGAGAAGAGAGGGGAACGCACCTTGCTCCTGCTCGATGCGGTCCAGTGCATCTTCGGGAAGCAGTAGACAATGAGCTTCTTGATGGTTCTCGTCGACGTCGATCCCAAGCGGCTTCAGCAAGAGGAGTTGGAGACTGCAGGATGGAGGCGCGCGCTCGCCACGATTAGCGAAAGAAGGATCTTGGTGTGGTCCAGCCAGACGGACCGCATTTGGGCTTCCAGTCGGAGTGCCGCTTTTCCACTGCCAGGCAGTCCTGCAACGAGAAGTGATTGCAGAAGACGGAAAGCAGAACCTACCGCTATGTCCTTCGAACCAGGAAGCCAATAAGAGCACGAGTCTTGCTGCTTCTCGTTGGTCAGGACAACCCCATGACTTCTGATCTCACTGCAACGACAGCGATTGACTCCCAATTTAAAGGAGAAGCAGACGACTCACTTCTTCGCCGTCGAACCGTTGCCCCACGAACTCCGCAGTCTCGCCGGATTGGCCGGTGGGAAGCGAATGGAAGGTCTTGGTCGTGGCACGTGAGCCCGATCGCACTTCCAGCGAACGGCTCCTTTCGTCGACTTCACCACGGGCACAACGTTCGAAGTTTGTTGGCTTCCTCTTGAAAGCGTTCGCCGTCTTTGTGCACACGAAACGACTAGGGGCGGAACAAAAGCTGAAAGAAGAAGCGGAGATGAGTGGAAGCAGAGAACTTGTGCTTCTCACCCCCAAACAGCCACCCATGGATTGGAGGCGCTTGTACATCGTGATCACCGCTGTTCACTGAAAGCAGATGAGATGAGAGGATGAGATGGGAGGAAGAACTTGCCAAGAGATGGCCGCTCATTGTCCCAGCGGTCGAGTGAAAGGCGGCGGACTTGCGCTTCCCGAACGGGTTGCTGCCCACAAGATCGGAAACGAGGGATCCACTCCAGTCTCGCCCTGCAAGATGTCATTAGAAACTCGCTGAGTTGATCCGAGCGACCTACCGGAGAGCTTGAGCGAGCACATCGACAGAAGACTCACGAACGTTCACGGCAGAACGGCGGCAGACGGAAAGAAGCGATTTTGTCGATTCCACAGGCTCTTGCGGACGTCCGGATCGACGAGGCACACTGGTCCCAAATTCGCTCGCACCGATGGCTTCTGCAATGGGCGAACGGATGAAGCGAGTGGGAGGAAGGGAGAACTCACGACTGCAGGTGGACGTGGTCGACACACTCATCGAGGCGACACACGAGCAGAACAGAAGAACGGCAAGAGGGAGAAGCGCCCTTGCCAAACAGCCGATCGGACCGCTCGCCCGTTGCGGAAGACGAATGAGCGGGAGGAGCGGAGAGCGGCGGGAAGGAACCGACCGCTCGAAGCGGGCAGCAAACGGAGCGACTGCCCGCTCGCCGCCTCTCCCGGTCCGAAGTCGACTTCGATTGCCCAACGAGAAAAGCGTTCGTTCAGAAAACGAGCTATTATTCCGCAGAGAAGTGCCGAACGCAAGCCACACTCCGCAGTCCCCTTCGTTCACCCGCCGCTCATTCGTTGGTGTGTCGCGCAGGGCGCCGAGTCGGAGTGGATTTGGCCGAACAAGCTCTACATCATCACGTGAGTGCCGCCTTCTCCCCTTCGATCCTCCCTCTCGTGCAGCATGCATCGTGGCAACACAAGCGACACGTGGAAGTGCTCCGTCCGCCGGACCGACCGCTGGGAGACGTGGAATCCGAGTCCGGTCGGTCCGCTGAAAGTGCGCGCGCCCCTCGAATTGGCCGGCGAAGAGGCGAACAACCAGGAGTGCATCTCGCGCTGGAGCAACGACATCGAGCGCGGCGTGCAGAACTACAATCGTTGCTAGTCGAATGGAATACCCTCTCCTGCCGAGTGTTCTTTTCTGTTTCCGTTTGCGTACGAGTGAGGAATAAAACGCGGGTTTCTGTTCGATTCGGCTTGAATTAGGGGAGAGAAGCAGAAAGCGGGACAAGCGGGCGGTTGCAGGGTCACGCATTCAACATGAGAGTGCCAAAGACAGCGGTGAACGCGCGACCTCTTTGTCCGAAGACTCGCACTATTCCAATCGGCGTTGTTTTTATGTCGTGCTCTTCGTTCGTTCCGCGCGCGTCCCGTTTTGCTCCGATCCCCTTTTAGCCTTTGACACCTGCGCGCCTCCTCGTTTAGCGCAGGGGCCTCGGAGCTCGCGCCCCGTCTAATGGGGTTGTTTGGACGCGCAGATTGCAACGGAGCGAGCGGTCGGCGGTCGTTTGAGGCAGCGCATATTTGCTCGATCGCGCGCGCAGACTCGTGCTCGATCGTGTCGTTCGCCCGGCTTTCGAGTGCACGTAGGCTTTTGATGGTGCCCCTGTTTCGAATGAGTTTTGCGATTAAAGTCTCTTTTCGAAGATCGGTTTACTCGAAAGTTTGGGGCTTGTTTACAAAAGCACGAGCAATTCCCAGTCGCTTTTAACCGATTTGAACAAATCTTTTTCCATTCCTCCGAATGACTTCAAAAAATCGATTTCATTGCGAAATTCCTTTTCTTCCTTTGCATTTCAGGGCGATGGCCTCGGCTCCAAAGAAGTCGCGAATCGAAGAAGAACCGCACGACGAAGAGCAGGCCGCTCTTCCGCTGGCCGACGATCCGCCCGACAATCGCTCGTTCTTGACCGCCTTCTTGGACGTGGAGCCCGGCGAAGCGGTGGCGATCATCATTGAGAGTGCGCACGAAATTCGGTTGGGAGATTCCGATCGCTGGCCCGTCCCCGTCGCGTACAACTTCAGCGGGCTGGCCGGCCTTCTGCACTTTGCTCCGGACGTGACCACGCTCGACATCGCGTGGTTCGTGCGTCCGGACGACGTCAACTCCCGTTTGTTGTTCGAGTGGATGCAAGTGGCCGCGGAGTTGCGTGGGGAGTGGTTTTTTCTTTGTAAACCGTTCATTCATTTCCACCGTTCCAGCTCTGCCGTCTTTGTCTTCGATCGAACTGACCACCAGCGTGCTTGACTACCCGCACGCCGACGTGTTCATTGTCTCGCTGCCCGATTGTGTGACGCACTTGAACACCAACGCCCTGCGCATTGCGACGCTGTTCCGGAAGCGAGCGAATCCTCTCGAATCGGTCACATTCGGGGAACTGCCCGACATCGACGAGGAAGACGAGACCTCTTGGGAGAATCTGTGTAAGCAGAAGAGCGGACATCAATCCACCACTCACTTCTTCGCAGATCTCGTCGATGTCTTCCGCTTGAAGAGCCGTCGAATCGATCTCAGTCCTTGGACTTATTCCAACTTCCTCGCGTACTATCCGTTGCGTATCCGCGGGCCACTCGACCGGAACGAGCATCTCAAGGAGCTCCACATCTACGTGGACATCGGAGGAGAGCACGAGAGCACAAGTGAAGTGCCGCTGACCTTGCGGCGTCTGCGCACCCTCAACGACCACTTCAAACTCACGTGCCACTCGGAGTCGCCGGTCGAGATCCTCGCAAGTCTCCGAGTTGTGTGCATCCGCCTGACTGTCCGCATTCAATAGGAACTCAGCGACTTGTGGCAGTTGGGGCGGATCGTGGACCACGCGAAGACGTTGGCCGAGCAGGTGCGAGACGCGGGATTCAAACCGAAAGACGCCGAGATGCGGGTGCTCATCAAAGACGAGGTTCGTTGCTTCTGCCATTCTTCTTTCATTCGTTTGTTTCAGGAAAAGTGGGAGAACGCGCCGCGAGACCCGCTGATCGGTCTGCTAAAGTGGCAGCGCGAGGCGAAGATTCTGTGGCCCGCCCAGCAGGAACGCGTTCTCGCGGCTTCTCTTGCCCACGAAGGCTTCCGCATTCTCTTCGGTCTATTGGAGTAAATGAATGCCGTTCTTTCTTTTCGATCTGTGTTACTTTGTCTGAATGTTGGCTAATGGATAAACACACGTTCTCTCCTCTCGTTGCTCACTTCGAGTTGTAAGCGGACTAGCCGCGCCGAAAAGTCGGGTACGCAGAGTCCACCACAAAGAGCACGTTCGTGCTCATCTTCACCGAAAAGACGAACTGCTGGCCTGCAAGCAAGTGGGCGGCACCCTTGTTCCCAATGCCCGGGGTCGCGGTCAGGAGTTCGTCTGAACGAAGCGATCATTCCCGCTTTCCTCTCAATGGCTATCCGAAGATCCCGTCCCGAACAGCTCGTGCTCGCCGGCGGTTCGTCGTCGTTGCTAGAAAGCGCGGGGGTCGGCGACCGTTCGGCGGGACAGTCGGATGCTCAACGAGAACCTTTTGGCTTTCGGTGGGAGAACTGCGGCGTTTGCCCAGTGGCGACGAGAACGAGGAGTGACTTATCGTAGCCGTAGACGAAGCAATGATGCGATTTGCTGCTTTCTGTCCGCCTTTAAATCGAAGTTGGAAAAACGGGCACCCCTTTCACCGACCATCGACCGCGTGCTTCTTCTCTCGGCTTGCCGCCGGTGCTGGGCGGCGGTGGGCGGTGGACTGCGGGGTGGGTCGAAACGAACGAAAACCGGCAGGATCGTGAGCGAATTCATTTCATAGGATCTTTCTTTATCAACGGAACCCAAAAGAAACAAGTGAACAAACGACGAGCTTCAATGGCCAGGGCTCGAACGAGAGGCATTACAACGGGCTGTCCTGCAAGCAAGAAGCAAATGAGTGAGCGAGGTGTGAGCGGGAGGAACACACGATGGTCGCCGCCGTGCGGCTCGTCTTCGATCGCGAGAGCTGGACGGACGGGAGCGCTTCCTTCGAGCGGCTGCCCTCCGCGACGACGACGGGGCGCTCCTGAGTGGCGATCGGCGGCTGTTGGCGGGCGAAGGCGGCAGGCTGCGGCGCGGGCACTCCGTCGCCCTCCGCGACCGCCTGCTGTCCGCTCCAGCAGCACTTTTTCGAGTGCTTGCAGAAGACGAGGCTCGCTCCCGCAAGGAAAATGACAGCAAGAAGAAGGATGAGGCTGAAAAAAGAGGATGAGCGGGGGACTGGTAGGCGGTTCACCCGACGACGGTCAAGACGATCAGCCACTCACGCGTGGGCGCTTCCGGCACGTAGACGGCAGCATCGTGCTGAACACAACGAATGGATGAGGGCGATAAAGGGGAACTCACAAAAACGAAGTCGAGGATCGGATCGTTGTTGAAGACGACGAAGCGAAGAGGCAGCACGTAGTGCGTCCGGTTCAGCTCTTCGAATGGACTGGAGTCGCACTCGATCGTGTCGGTGTTGTCCGAGCGGAACTCCATTTGCGACGGACTGATCGTCGCCTCCACCGGGAAGTCCAAGTAATACGCTGAATCCACGTTTTTATCAGTGAACACAAAATGATCAACTTACAGCGGACAAAAAAACTGTGCGGTTGGTGATAATCGCTTTTCGATATCCCGGGGATCGGTACATCCCGTTTTGGCGCGGCCGTTTTGGCGCCGCCGTTTTGGCGCGGCCGATTTGGCGCTGCCGTTTTGGCGCAGGGATGTTTTGGCGCCAGCCGTTTTGGCGCCGCATAGAAATACCGTATAAACATAAAAAATACGTTATTTCATCACTGTTCTCACACTTACAAACGGTTTATTTTCATACAACCCATCGACAAAGCAATTTTCTTTACTTGTTGCTGTAGATGCGTGCTCATTTTTAGGTGAAAGCCGTTTAGAGCTCGTGTGAAAAGAGAAAAACGGGTGTAGTGCGCAAGATGTTATGCTTTCCTAGGTAGTTTGTACTCAAACTTCTGAATGTGGGACGCCGGCGTTCAAGAAAAATTCGCAGATCATTCTGAAACAAGCTTCATACGAATACCTTGTTGAGGGCGTGTAAAAGAGCAAGAAGAAGTGGGTGTATTAATTGATTCTTGCGGTTTTCGCATGTTAATCGCAACGGGCCAAAGAGAGAGTTTCCTGTAAACTTTAAAGGGTCTTCTAAAAAAGAACTAGTAGATTTCCATGAGGGGAGAGGTGCATGTAGTAGTCCTCCGCGCATGTTTTCTGGTTTTCTTGGTATTTAAAACGACCGGAACAAAAGAACGATCGATCTGGCTATTCGTCTTGTAAAAATCGGATCAAATTCCTTTGCTCACAAGCACCCTACCCACCTAATAAATGCAAGAAATGGCGGGCCAACGGTTTGTATAGATGTAAATCAAGTTGTAACAGATCTTTCAACATCTCTTTTTGTGTAGTATCGCGGTCATAACTTCACAAAGTATTATTTGCATATTGCAACAGCGGCGCCAAAACGTCCCGGCGCCAAAACGGCCGCGCCAAATCGGCCGCGCCAAAACGGCTGCGCCAAAACGTCCTGCTTCGTCCCGGGGATCACGCTTGCAGTCTCGCGGCAGTCCTTTCCGAACAACAAGACAATGCTGAAATGTAACAGTTGAATTGAAAAGAAACCGGAAGAACGTGCAAGGGGTGATCGCTTTCTTTGGGATTGCCCGTCTTTCGGACGGTGAACCGCAAGATCTGCCGCGCGACCACGAGCTTCATTTCGACGTCCGCGCAACGGCGGCCGTCGGGCTTCAGCGTGCTGAAGAAACGCAGAAGTGAGGGTGAATGACTGGAGGGAGGGAAGGAACGTACACACTGTTGCCGAAGCTCTCGACGCACTCGTCCGCCATCGTTCGGCCGGCGACAAAGAAAACGAGAACGATGGGCAGCGAGCATCCGAGCCATCCGCAGTCCACCATCCTGCTCGTCCGCTCACTCGTTCAGCCGAAAAGAGCACAACCGAACACAACGGAGAGCGATGAAATGAGTGAACAGCCGCTCACCCACCATGGGCGAGTCGAAGCGACTTGCGAAAAACGAGCCGATCATTCCACTTGCAACGAGAACAAATGTCTGTTGTGTCGTCTGTTGCCTTCGCTCCTTCGATTGCCGACCATCTACCCGTGCTCTTTTTTGGAATGCGAGAAATGCTTTCTTGCTGCAGTCACAAGCGAACAGTGAAAACAGCCATGTTCGAGCAGACACCACCCGCCCACTTTTTCCGTTCGCCCGTGTGTGGCCGCCAGCCGACGAACCGTTTGTGAAGTGGGCAGAATCGAGCGACATTCCGGCAACCATTCGGTCGGGATCGGGCGGGATATAAGCCGGGAACACTCGCTACACGCCACTCACTGTCTGAAACGGACGGAAAAAACGAAGCTCCACGTTCTGCTCCTCCCCTCGGGCCTTCTTCTTCCTTTCGAGCGCCACTTTTAGGTTGGAGATGCCCCACAACGCCTTCTTCGAACAAGTGGGCGAGGAGCTCGAGGGAAGAAGTGAGTGGGCGGAGAAGCCGGCAGGTCGAAGAAGGGGCTTCTTTTCCTCTCGTTCCAGGGAAGCCAACTATCCAGCGTCCGCCCGTCTTCTTCGTTCGTGGGCCGAACGTTCGGTTTTCCGGACGGAGCAGTCGGCAGCGAAAGAACTCCTCATTTGGGCGTTGACCACGCGAACTCGCTGCTCGTTTCTTTCGGCCTCCTGATGGACACTGCACGTGCCGAGGACTGGACGGACGTTCGTTCTCCGCCCATCGCTTCACTCCGTTCTTTCCGCAAGTCATCGGGTGGGTCGCCCAGCAGCCGGAGGCCGGAGAAAAGCGGTTGAATCGGCGGTAATTCGGCAGTTGTTCGCTCAAACCATCCGCTTATTCGACCGCGAGTTGAGTCGTGAGTTCCCATTCGTTCAATCCAATCGATCCAATCGATTCGAAGGCGAACTGCTCGAACGGACGGGCGGCCAGTCGCGAGTGGCGGCGGAGATCGCCGCGTTGCCCCGACTGCTCGCCGAGTCGCCGCCGAAAGGCCACGTTTTGTTCCGACGGCTGCGAGCGGCGGCGCCGATTTCCTCCGCGATTTTGCGCTCCGCTTCCGATCGAACGGCCGACAAACGAAATGGCTTGCAAACAGTAATTTCGGACGAAAGGCTTTCATCTTCTCGTCCGCTTTGAGCACGCAGATAGTCGGCAAAAGGAATGCATGTGTCCTCAAGTGTCTAAGCGAAAAACTCACTTGGCCCGACCGTTGTTCGCGATCGCCGGTCTCCCGCCTCGGTTTACCAGTGGGAGTTGGGCGTCGATCCCCTCGTTTACTCAGCCGCTTCTCACTCCCACACGTCGACCGTTTGCGCGTAGTGCCGAGTCCAAAGAACTCGCCGCAGTGAGACGCCGCCGGTTGCGCAAGGCCGACGCCGAGCGGTCCGACGGTCGAGCGGGCTGGTGGGTCAGCCCGCCGCTTCCACACTGCCCTTACCTTTCGCGTTCCCGCCCGCATCCCGTTCATTCCATTCCCCAGTACGAGCCGGCCGGCAGAAAGTGGGCAGTCGAGCGAAATGCACTGGGCGTTGTGGGTGCTCGTGCTCCTCGTCCTGCTGCTCGTCCTGGGCTTGGCATCCCTCGTCATTTTGGCCATGCATGACGGGTACTTCGATGCGTACCCGGAGAGCAGCTTTGTGGATTTCGTAAAGGAAATCTTTCGCTGCCGCCACCGCTGGCTGCTGGTGATGAGCGACCAGCACGAGTGGACGCTTCCCGCGGACTTCGAAGCCGACGGGACGTTCCGCTCGACTCGCAGTCCCGAATTCACGCCCCTTTTCTTCCCGCTCCGTCCGTTTCACCTGAAAGTCGAGAAGCAAGACGCCGACCACGCCCTGATCTCCGTCGATTGGCCCAAGCGGCCGATCGACGTGCGGGTGACCGTCAATCTCGACCAGGGAGAGTTTTGGTGTACGTAGTGCTTTTCGTCCTTTTACTTGTTAAAATCATTCGTTTTAGACGGAAAGTTCCGAAACTCGCGCGTTCGCATCAAATCGAGCCAGTTGGCGGGCGGCATCGTTTCGTGCCGCATCCAAACGCTCGGCTGCTTCATTTGCGCGGCGCGGGCGAGCCGTCGGGCCGAAGCGAACGAGCGGGCGGACGAGCTGAAGCAAGCGGACCGGCAGCGAGTGGAACCGAATGAAAAAGCAGAGCTTTTGCTTAAGAAACAGGTGAGAAGCAGCAAAACCCTTGAAATCCATTCGTTTCTCCTTCCAGCCGTCCACCGAAAACGAGACGATCACCCGCGAATCGGCCGCCCCGCTCTTGATTTCGGGCGTCCAGCGGGCGGACCTCGCGGCGATTCGGCGCGTGCTGGAGTTCGCCGAGCGCTCGGGCGGCAAATGGCGGCTGATGGAGGCGGAGGCGATCGGCGCCCTTGCCCGCACGAATCCGGAGCTTTTCCTCGAGATCTCGGAGTTGTTGCACTTGTGAACGGGTTGACTGCTGTATGCTCAATAAACTCATGGTTGTTGCGGAATCGGATCAGAGAAGTGATGTTGACCACGAAGATAAGGGATTCGGCCCAGGCGAATTCCCCATTCGATAGACCTCATTGAACAATTCACTAGAGTTCTTTTAGTGCACTTGATGAACGAAATCTCTCCGCCGACCGCTCGTTTCATCCTCGTTGCCAGCGAGCGGCAGGCGGCACTTTTGTTCGTCAACGGTCCCAGTTTCTTTTGTTGATCCCGCAAATACTCGAGAAACAACGGGGTTTGTCCGGTGTCGTGAACATCTACGCGTCGATTTCAACGCGCCAATTGCAATTCGCGGGTCTCCTTTCGATTCGCTCCGACGCGCTGGGCGGCGATCCTTTGCCTCGTTTGCCCGTCTTTCCCATCTGGCGCCCGCGTGCGTACGCGTTGGGTCAAAGGTCGTACTGAGGGAAGAGGCCGAGCGGGGGTCAGCGGGCACGTGAGCGAGGAGGTCACTCGCCGCTCGCGCCGCACTTTTCTTCCCCCTCACTCGGCCCACTCCGCAGTGCGCCAACCGGTCCACTGAAATGCATTGGGCGCTGTGGGCACTCCTGCTCGTAGTGCTGCTCCTCGCAGTCCTCTTCTTCTTCCTTCTGTTCTTCGTCGTCGTCGCCTACTTCGTTCTTCTGTTCGAAGACTACCTCCTCGTCCAATCGACGGGCAGCTTCCGGGAGTACGCGAAGCGAATCTTTCGCTGCCGCCACTTCTGGCTTCTTTGGGTCGGCGAACTCAAGAAGTGGCGCCTTCCCGCCGACATCGACGCGGACGGCGCGTTTCGGCCGACTCGATCGCCTTGGTTCCGCTCCGCCTTGTTCCCGCACCGCCCGTTCCACTTGAAAGTCGAGAAGTACGACGAGGAATACGCGCGAATCTCCGTCGACTGGCCGCACCAACCGAAGGACGTGCGCGCAACTGTCGAGTTCCGAAAGTCCCTTCTTTTTCCCGGTGGGTTCCTGTTTCTCCCCACGCCAGCCCTGCAATCAATCCTTCCATCGATTCATTCCTTCCGTTCAGCCCGTTCACTCGGCGGCTCGTCCGTGTGGGTCAAAGCCAGCCAGTTGGCAGACGGCGTGGTCACCTGCCGCATCCAAGCGAACGAGTGTTTGGCCTGCAAGCTGAACTGCTTCCCTCGAGAGTTCTTCAGCGAGGGACCGATCGTCGGGGAGCACTTCGAGAGGGAGGAACGCGGCGAGAAGGACGCGTCGATCGTCGTCGTTGACGCCGCTTGATTCACGGGCTGATCGCCCCATTGGATTGGCGAGCATCGACCACTCACTCTCTCGTTCCCGTCGTCTCAATCCTCCCATTGTTCGTCTGTTCGGCTCGTTGCTTGTTGCACACAATAAACTCGTTGAAAATACGGATTGTTGGCTGGTCGAATGGTTGGGAGTTCACAGGGCTTCAATTCGCTTGCGCCGTTCATGAGCGGTCCAGCAGGTGCCCAACCGACCGACCGCCCGCTCGTTTGACTCATTGGTCGGAAGCAAAAAGCCCGCCCGCCACTCGACCGTCGGCTGTCGGGAGTGAACGAAGAGAACGAGAAAACCGCTTGTTGCTTCGTTGTTCCGAGTCCGCCTTCATTTGGGCAGGTGTTCGATCACTCATATCTTTTTTCAATCGAAAAATCGGCTCTGCGTTTAATCAACGAGTTTATTCTTGCTGCGGGTTGCTCTTCTGCTCCGCACGAGCAAACAAGTGGGAACAGACGGCGGTTCATCTCTTCGCAATCAAATCCAAGTGGGAGCAGTCGGAGTGGTCTGAAAGCGGACGAGAATGAGCGGGAGAGGACGGGGAAGAACACACCTTGCCGTTTGGCGCTCATTTTCTTCGCATTTTCCAACAGCAAGCGGGCGGCTTCCTCGATCGTAGACAGTCGTTCCAATCGCACAAGACTTCAGCCGACGGGGGTGGGCGGCTTGGGAATGGCGCGACGATCACGCCCTGCAGGCGGCGGTTTACTGCGGGCATCGCTCGTGATCCGGACGATCAGCCGACAGAGTGGAGTGTCTTGAGCGTCCTCGGTGATGACCGTCGCAAGCGGTGATCGAAGCAGAGTGCCCGCCTTCGCCTCCGAGCTTCCTCGTGCTCTTCCGGGCCGTTCTGCAAAGGGAATGAACGGAGGTGGGCGGAGAGAACGTACCGCTTTGCCGCCGGATCAGAAGTACGGATCGGGGGATGAGTCTTGGTAGTAGGCATTGGACTCGTTCGCACCAAAGATGCCCTTCCTGCAAAACGCGTTCCATTGCTTCGAGAAAAGGAAAGAACTCACTTTTCCGACCGCTGTCTGGCCGAAGCGAATGGAGCGTCTTGGTCATGGCACGTCAGCCCGATCGCAATCCAACATTCCAGCGACGCGTGTGCATCTTCTCGAGTGCACGCCCCGCCGACTTCACCACGAGCACAACGTTTGGAGGTCGTCCGAAGTGTCGTGAACTTGGTGGCAGGCGTCTCGCACAAGAGTCGGCAACGGAAATGATGGAGCAGAAGCTGGAAAAAAGAGAGTGATGAGCGGAGGAAGAGGACGTGTTCCTTACCTCCTATCAGGCGGCCAGTGGATTGGATCGCTCCTACATCGTGATCACCGCCGTTTGCTGAAAGCAAGTGAGATGAGAGGACGGGAGAGGGGCTCACCGAAAGAAGTCCCGTTTGTCCCGTCTCGAGTGAACGGAGGGGCGGTGGACTTGCGGAAGGCGAATGAGTCGCAGTGCAGGACGATTTCGAAGCGCTCATCTCCGGCTCGTTCGGTCGGTGGAAGATCTCGCGCGTTCTGCAAAGAGAAGTCATCAGATCGTCGTCGTGTTGATTCGAGTCACCTACCGGCAGCCTTGAGCAGCGTGTACGTCGGCAGAAGATGTCCGTCACTTTCAGAGCTCACACTGGGAAGCGGACGGTGGCTTCGATGCCCAGAAGGCGCTTGATGATGTCCGGATGGTTGAACCACAGCGGCCACGAATTCGCTGCTGACGGAACGTTCCGTCGTTCTTCTGCAATCAAGGAGTGGGTTAGACGAACAAGAAGAAAGAACTCACGTGCAGCAGCATTCGTTCTGCTCCCACAACGAACAGAAGAGACAAACGATCGACGGGGGTCGAGGGAAGCGCATTTGCCGAACAACCAGACCGATCGACTGCTCGAGGGAAGAATGAAGGGAGGGAACCGAGAGCGGAGGAGAGGACCCGACCGCTCGGAGCGGGAGGCAAACGGAGCGGCTGGCCGCTCGCCGCCTCTCCCGTCCCGAATTCGACTTCGATTGCGTTTGCATTGCGCAAGCAAAAAGAAGTGCGTTTAGAAGACGAGTGATCATTCCACTTAAAATAGATGCCGTTAGTCAATTCCGAACGCTCCCGCCCACTTCGCTCGGCCGGTAGCCCGCCGTTCGCTCTCTGCTACTCGGGGGCTCTGTTGGTCGCGGCGGTGGAGGCGCGCACCGGCTACTTCCACCTCACAAAGGCGGTCGTTCATCACACAAGAACTGCACGGCATTACAATGCAGCGAATGCAAAGGCCCAAAGCAATTTACTTTATTTCTACTCTAACAACAAAGCCTTCCATTCTATCTTTTACCTAAATTGGATGTTGTTCAGAGCTCCGATGAACAGAGTGGCCGCCTCGCCACCGTCGCACATCCGCACGTCGGCGAACACCGGCACGCCTTCGTAGCGCAGGTCGGAGAACGACGACGAAAAGACGGCTTTCATTCCCGCCTTCAAACGGGAAGTGAATTCGACGACCTCCAATCTGCCGCTCACCTTCGCAGCGAGTCGATTGGATGCGGCGGCCGTGCAGAAGGATTGCGCGTAGCGGAAGCCTCGTTGTTTGGCCAACCGCAACGACTCCGTCCACAACCGTTCGCCCAGCCGGTTGCTGCAAACCGGTGGGGATGCGACGAAGAGGAAGAGAGAAGAACAGACCCGCAATAGTCGGGATGCACGCCCAGAAAGTAGATCACGAACAACTCGACACACTCGGGCGGCAGCATTTGCGGAACGAGAGCGAGGAAGCGGGGCGTGAAGGAGCGGAGGACGGCCGTCTTGAAGGGCGCTCCTTCGGCCATTGCCGCATCGATTTCTGCACAAAAGAATGCAAAAGAATTGAAGTGAACGAACCAGCCGTGTAATCCGTCTTGGGCTCTTCGGAGACCGGCGGTCCGTGAACGACCGGCTGGCGCGTGTTGATCAACAGTCCGCACAGCTTCCCGCCGTCCACCGCCAACAACGTCATGCCGTGAGCGATCAGGTCGACGCCCAACTGTGCGGCTTTCCGGTTGACTTCTTCCCGTGACAATTCTGAAACGAAACGAGCATCAATGTCTGCGATTGGGGGGAGAATTGTATCGAGGTGAGCAGGAAGTTTCGCTCCTTGGAAACGCGCGTAGTCCAGTGGCAAATGCCGACGACTGGCGTGCAACCGGCGGAGAGCAAAGGTGGGGCAGGAGCCGCGGAGAAGAGAACTTCCTGCCGCCCTCAAGCGAAACGCACTGCTTCGCACGCGGGGAACCCCAAAAGAAGTGGCAGACTCACGAAAAGTTCGCCCCATTGGCGTTTGTCGCATGATTTCGTTGCGCATGAAGCGTTGAATCAACGGATGGTCCTCCACGGCGGCCACTTCGATTCGAATCGAGCGGCCGAGGCGCGGGAGGACGAAGGCGGCGTCCACGACCGTCCGCTCGCGTTCCTCCAAGCGGTAGACTTCGGGCAGTTGCGGGGGCTGGACGGAGGCCATGAAGACGTGTGAACGAGTGACTCACTTGATTGCGCGTCTCGTCCAACAACGGAGCGATTTCTTGCAACGAGCCGAACATCAGGGCGGCTTCCCGCGAGCCGTCCCGCAGCACCTCGCCGAAACCCGGCCGGCCGTGGGCGCTGAATTTCGCGTACGGGAGCGTGCAGATCGCGCGCATTCCGAATTGCAAGCAGGGGGAAGCCAGCGGTTGGTTGCTGCTGTTCGGCAACTTTCGGAAGTGAACGAACCTTCTCGGCGATGGCGGCCGAACACGCGCTGTCGACGAACCGGAAGCCCGCGCGACGCGCCAGCTCCAAACTCTCGAACCACAGCCGCTCGTCGAGTCCCGAGCTAAAGCAAAGAAGAAGCAGTGAAACTCCCGCAATCCCGCTGCTTGCCCCCGATAGTCGGGCAGAAGGCTGAGGAACTCGATGCGGAAAAACTCCGCGCAGTCGTCCGGCAGGTGGTTCGGCGTCCACGACTCCAGTTCGTCCACGAACCCTTCGACTTGCCGGGCGCCCGGGCTGCCGGCCGTCGAGGCGGCAATCACTAAGCAAAGCTGAGCAATTGACCGCATTCTTCCCTTCACGCACTCCCGGCATAGTCGTCGAGCAACGGCGCCGTTCGTTTGGCCCCCGCGCGAACGGCGCGTCCACTCACAACGCCGCAAATTTCGAAGCAGTCGGTGGCGAGGATCGTGAGCGGCCGCTCCACGCACGCGGCCACCAGCGGGGCGTATCGCTCGCGGAGTTCTTCGGCCGTAAGACCTGCAACAAAGGTGAATGGAAGGCCTGATCGCAAGGACAACCGCAATTCGTGTTCACCTCTCGACCCACCCGCCCACCTACCGGCAGCAACTTCGAGCGGTTCTTCGGCGGCGAATCGATCGCAAACGAAGTTCGTGAGCACGTGCGCATCCTCCGGCCGCGCGATCAGCAGTCAGACGGTCGTGTCCAGTTTGGGCACGTAGAACGACTCGACGATTGTTTCTCGTCGCGCTTGCGGCAGAACGTACTTCGAAGTCATCGCAAACGCTAAAATGAGCAAAAGGTTGGAGGATGTAGACGAACGAGCGAGTGTTTTACGCGGCGGTTTGAGGCGAAACGGGATTCAAGTGGGCAAAATAGTCGGGTAACACTTTAGCGGCCCCCCTCGAAATGAATCGATTTTCACCGCTCACGTAGTGATTGGTTAGGGGCCGCAAAAGTGCAGATACTCTAAACATCCACTCGCAAACGAAAGAAGACCGCCGGACAAGGGTCGTTCTGATTGGCGGCAAAAAGCAACAGTTTCTCGCGAAAAATGGCCGCACTTGCTCGAAAAAGCGGAGAATGTTGGCGTGTCGAGAGATTCCAATCGAACGACACCCATCCGTCTGCTGAATGCCACCAGACAGCCCACCACTCCGCCGTTGTTTGCGAATCCGAGCCACGTGCGAAGTGGAGGGCGTCGATCTCCGCAGAACGACCGCGAGAAGCCGATGGAGCACGACCGAAGCGGAACGAGAGCGAAAAAGCGAAACGGAAGTCACGTCCACCCGCCCGCCTCGTTCGTTGCACTCGTGTCCGCATCAGCCGCTCGCTGTTTGCACACGTCTGAAGAACGAAGAAAATTCGAAGGAGTGGCGGAAAAGACGAACGAACAAACCGGAGCGGACTCCAAACTCCACTACAATGGATTTTGACCGTGCGAAATTTCGAGAAGGCGGAGAAAGAAAGGCCATCACTCCGAAATGCTGCAGCAAACGCTTTTCTCTGCTACAAGTGGAATGACTCACTTCGTCCTGCGCTTTCAACGCAAAAGCCGACCGCAGTGACGGTGATCTCCGCACTCGGCCCCGCTGCGTGGACAGTGGAGCGGGAGGGGCGGGCGGGTGGAAGGGAGTGGAGGATTGAACGTTCTCGCCTAGAATCAACGGAAACGTTCGCTGTGTCTTCTTTTCTGCGGGGGACGTCGCAAAAACAGAGATCACACTTCGAGATAAAAGAGAACGACTGGAACACAAACGGCGAACACGATGTCCGATGTGTACGCTGCCGAGAGTCCAAGTGCACCTGCACGCTCATTTGTGACTCACGGCCCCTTGGCACAAATCCCCCGCGCGTAGTTCGCGGGTTGAACTCCAGCCCGAAGGGAAGCAAACATCACTCATCGGTTTGTTTGTTCGTCCTTTTTCCCCGAATTACCTCCGCTGATCCGACGTGCAAACAACGAGCGGCGTGTCTTCCGGCGGGTGCTGCAAACGCGAGTGCAACGAACGGGGCGGGCGGACGTGCTCGTCGGCGGCGGTCGGAGATCACTTTTCGGAGTGCGCGCGAACGAGTGACAGTAGCCCGTTAATTTCGGCTTCGTAGAAGGAGAAAGGCAGAGATTCCGCTTCCCTTCTATCGCTTGGGGATCGGCGCTCTTGCGCAGTTGTACGAGCTTTCGTTTCATTCCGTGCTTTTGTGTCTGTTTTGTGCCCTTCAATCCTTTAGCTCCTTATTGTTCAGGTTGACACCATCCCCCACTTGGAGGACGAACGAGGAGTTCGAACGGCCGCGCACGCGCCGAAATGAAAGTGAACCGCGAGACCGGTGAGTTTCTCCTCAATGGGCAGTTCTCTCTTGAGACTTGCATTCGTGCACTAACATTCGTTCGATCCATTGCAGATCCTCGTCTAACGGACGATTGTGAGCGCGGGGCGGCTCGTCCTTCCGCCCGCCCCGAGCCGGCGACCACTTGGGGCGAAATGTACCGCCGGTGGCCGAAAATCACGTTCTGCATCGTGACGAACGAGTTCTGCGAGCGGTTCTCCTACTACGGAATGCGGAGTGAGTGGAGATGGAAAAGGGATTGCTTGCTCCAGTTTGGGTCTATAGCATTGAGTTCACACCACTTCTGCCCTGCATCCATTCTCCTTTCTACTCAGTCAGCGGTTTCAGCGGTGCTGACGTTGTATTTGGTGAACATGCTGAACTTCGACGACGCCAACTCGACGGCCTTCTTCAGCGGCTTCAGCGCCCTCTGTCACGTCTATCCGGTCTTGGGCGCGATCATTGCCGACGGGTACATTGGAAAATTCAAGTGAGTGATGAGTGGGAGGTGGGCGGGGAACGGATCGCTTCTTTCTGTTGGCTGGCGGGCTGAACTCAAACGATCATTGGGTGGTTTTGTTGCGCGTTGTCCGGTCGATGCACAGCTGACGAGAAGATGCGAAAGAGGAAAGAGAGGAGAAATTCCCTGTTTTCACACTCCGTTTATCTGCCGTGTATTCCCAATCCAACAAATCCCTCTCTATCTTGACCGCCCACTCCACTTTCAGTCCGATTGTCTTGCAGAACGATCTTCTTCGTTTCGATCCTCTACGCAATCGGACAGACCGTGCTGGCGTTCGCATCGACCCAACCCACGGGCTCCAGTTTGCATCCGTGGCTGGACCTCGCCGGCCTGTTCGTCATCGCGATGGGCACCGGCGGCATCAAGCCGTGCGTGGCGCCCTTCGGCGGCGATCAGTTCGATGCGCGCGAAACGAAGATGGTCTCGCTGTTCTTCTCCGTCTTCTACTTTTCGATCAACGCCGGCTCCATGATCTCCACCTTCGTTGCGCCCATCTTTCGCGGTAGGTTCGGGGAATCCGTGGGCGAAAGGTGACAAACGGTCTTGTTGTTTCCGTTTCAACACTAACGGCCATCAAAGAGACATCACTTACGCACTAATTCCCACTTATTTCAGCACTCCCGTGTCTGGGGCAGGATTCGTGCTACCCGCTGGCTTTCGGCGTTCCCGCCGTGTTGATGATCCTTGCGACGGGTGAGTTCTCGTCCACGCCGGTCGATCGTCGTGTTTCAGTCGCCTTCATGCTGGGCTCGTTTTGGTACAAGAAGAAGCCGCCCACTTCCAACGTGTTCGCCGATGTTTGGCGCGTGTGCACGGTGAGTTCTCTGCTGCAATCAAGGCCGACCGTCGAATCGCCCCGGTCTGTTTGTTTCAGCGAGCTGTTGGACAAAAGATCCGCTCGTCCTGCTCGAAGCCGCACTGGTTGGATCACGCGTTGACCAAACACGAGTGCGTTCTTCTATTCTCTGGGCATTCATCTAAGAATTTCTCTCGCCTTCAGCTGCGAGTGCTCGGCGAATTGCCAAGTGTTGAAGCGACGTCGTGGCGACCAGTCGGCGTGTGCGGAGACGAAGTTCGTCGAAGACGTGAAGGCGCTCTTTCGAGTGTTGATCATGTACGCACACGATTTCCATCAACTACTTACTGGTTCGTGCAGGTTCCTGCCGTTGCCGATGTTCTGGACGCTGTTCGATCAACAGGGCTCCGTGTGGAATCTGCAGGCGATTCGAATGAACGGCCGCCTTTGGGGCACCACCGTGATGCTGCCCGATCAAATGCAGACGTTGAGTGCGGTCCTCATCCTCTGTTTCGTTCCGCTCTTCGAGGTTCGTGTCCTGCTGATTGCTTTCAATTGGATTCGAGTGGATTGCAGGGCGTCGTCTACCCGATCGCGGCCAAATTCTGCAGAATCACGTACGTTAGAGATGCTTTGAATCATCTTTTCGTTCAGTCCGCTCCGGAAGATGGTGGCCGGCGGTCTGTTGACGTCCGCGGCGTTCGTCATGTCCGCATTGGTGCAGACACAAGTGAACGTGAGTGTGTCGACGAGTAAAGGACCGGACAGCATTCAATTCTTTTGCTTCAATGAAATATCCGCACTCCTTTGTTGATAGAATCCTCTAGTTGTCGACTCTTGCAGAAAACCCTGGAAATTCTGCCGCCGGATGGTCGGGCGTACGTCTCGGTGATGAACACCCTGCCCGACTGCAGCATCCGGGCAACGGTGGGCGATCGAACGGCGTTCATTCCGCCGGGAGCTGTGAGCGCCGGTAGATTTCGACCACGAGCTGTAGCCACTCGTTTTAGTCGCTGGAGAACACGCACACCAACCGGGCGCTCTTCGACGTCCTGTTGGGGAGCGTCGAGTTTAAGTTCGCCTATTCGGGCGCCCACTGCTTCACGGACGTGCTGCCGCCGAGTGCGACCTTCGACGTAAATGGAGGGCAGGTCTTCTTTGTGCACGTCAGTCCGCAGGGCGTCTTTTTCTCGCCCGTCACCTCGAAGAAGCCCACCGCCGGAACGGGCGAGTTTGCCAGCGGGTAGGTGGAGGAAGAAACATGAGCAATGAGGTCGACTGTGGCTTCGTTCCGCAAAGAGGAGAAGTTCAACCGCGGAATTATACGCAGCAAGCGCTTATCGTTTCGATCTTACAAGCCGTAATCTATCAGTCGAACAAGTACACGAAGGAGATCCACAGATCGTAGCCCCGCGTACTCATTCTCACCGTTCTTTAGCGTGACGATCGAAACGGACCGGAACTACGGCGGGGATTTCGCCTTCTGTCGCGAGCGCGGGGCGAAGACGTCGAGGGAGCAGCCGTGCAACCCGAAGCAGAAATCCGACTACTATTTCTACGAGCGGACGGACAAAACGGGCTGGACGTTCGAGCACGCGTACCGGACGAAGAGCGGCGAGTCCACGCACATGGCGACCGTCTTCGACTCCAGCCCCGTGCGGCCCGGCACGTGAGATCTCTCGCCCACCTACTCACCTATTTATGGTGTAGCTGGCTTCTCTTCTACATCGCCGGCAATCCGCGCAGCATCGACGAGGTGAACGCCACGTACACTGGCGTCAGATTCGAACGATGGGAGCAGGGCGGCGTGTACATGCTGTCGTTGACCGGCAGCTTCGGTTCGGTGAGCTCCTTCGAAGAGATTCATTAGGCTTTAGCTTCGAATATCCCGCCATTTCGTTCAATCGCTTGTTTGCAGCCCATCCGCCACGAGTTCCGCGTGGTGCCGGACAACGGGGTGAGCGTCCTGTGGCAAGTGCCGCAGATCGTCGTGATCACCGCCGCCGAGATTCTCTTCTCCATCACGGGCTTCGTGTTTGCGGTGAGTGCGGGTGTCGAGGATTGAAGGAGGTCGTCGATAGAGATCCTTCTTTCAATCACACGACTCCTGACACATCCCCCTCCAACCGTTCCGTTTTCAGTACACTCAAGCGCCCCCATCGATGAAGTCGGTGGTGGGCGCGTTGTGGCTGCTGTCGATCGGCATCGGCGACACGTGCATCGTCGTCTTCACGTTGTTGTTCCAAGACGTGAATCCCGCGATCGTCTTCTTCGTCTACGCCGCCTTGATGCTCGTCGTCATCGTTCTGTTCGGATTGATGGCGGCGTACGTCGACTTCGTCTTTCGTCCGCTCATTCAATTCCTTTAGGTTTTACTACGAATACGCGCAGTTCAACCGGGAGGAGGACGAAGAGGAGGAGGAGGAGGACGGAAAAACGCCGATGTGTTGAGCCCCGCCCCGCTTCTTTCTACCGCCTTTTCGTGTGCGACTCGTTGATTGGCCTCGCGAATGAACTCGAGTGGTGTGAATGGGTGAACGCTCATGCGATGGACCGATGCGATTAGCGCACTTCGCTCTGCTGGCGCGCAGTGAAGCGGCCGGGCCAACGGTCGGTCGACGCGCTCAGGACCGACAAGACGCGTGCGGCGACCCACGAACGGTGAGGCGGTCGAGCGAGTGGAATCAAGAAGTCCGCTTTCTCGTTTGTTTCGGCGCAGTGAACAAACTTCTTAGAAATCCAACGGATCGTGGACGAACGAGCACGCGAGCGATCGTTCGCTCTCAAGACGATTGCTGAAGTGCTCGCTTGTCATCGACGGTCGCCGGTTTCTCGTCGTCCGCGGCAGAAAGGATTTCGAAACAAATTTGCGTCGAACGCCGCACCAAACGCTGCCATTCGTTTCGTTCGTTCGGCCGTCCGCTCGCCGCTCATTCGTTCGTGTGTTCGCTCTCCGAGATGGCGGCCGCTCGCTCTCTGCTTCTCGGCGTTCTGCTCGCGGCGACGGCGATGGTCGGAGTGGAGGGCAAAACGGGCTACTACCACCTCACGCAGCAGGTGCTTTGCAACGGTGCGCCCTACAACGAAGGAGTCAGAGGAAGAGGCTTGTGTGCAATCATCTCTCGTCCGTTTCAGATGGTCGCCATCTACGAAGAGGACGGCATGGGTGAGTGCATCGGCCGCTTCCCGCTCGTTCACTCCCCGCTTTCAGAAACGTACAATCGTAAGTGGCTTTCCAGCTCCCCTCCGCATCCCCGCGTTCAGCCTTCGGCGTCGACGACTTGTGCGACGTGACCACGACCAACCAAACGGGCTGGTGGTACGCGGAGGGCTCGGAGACGGAGCCGGGCTGGCCGAACGCCGTCAACATCGTCGTGTGAGTCCCACCCTTCCCTCCAACCCGTCCGTCGTTCAGCAAACATCGCTGCGGGACGGGCGGCAAGTGGACGTGCTCGCGGGGCTATCGCTCCCGCAAAGAGACGTGGAATCCGGACCCGAACGGCCCTCTTCAGGTGCTGGAGACGCTCGAGCTCTCCGGCGAGCGCGCGCGCAATCGGGACTGCAAGGAGCGCTGGAACCGCGACTTCGGCGACCCGTTCACGACCAAGGACTATAGCGCGTGTCTCTGGAATTGAGCAATCGTTTTTTGCGTGTTCTGTTTCGTTTGTGAGTCTACGGGAATAAAAAGAAGTCTTTCTAGTATTTGGAGTGGATCCATGAAGAAGAGCGTAAAGCGGAACAAGCGGGCAGTTGCGGAGCTAATCGAACTAGGCGCTGTGAATCAAAGCAATCTGCAGCGAGGATTGCGCTCATTTCTGTTTGCCGACTGGCTCGTACAGGTGATTGAGGCACGAGCCGGACATCGCGCAGCTGATTCGGGCAACGGAACGCTCGACCGGGTCTTCGCTTAGCCGACGAGCGGTGAGTTCTGACTGGAGGGCAGCAGAATTCGTTCCGCCACCAAGCAAGCAAAATGGATGGTCGAGCAATGGGGTCGTGGAACGAGAGGACTGCGCGTGAATGACCAACAAGAACGCCCCAACCGCACGTTTCTCGTGGCTTCGGCGGACGAGCGAGGATGTCGGCTCGTCTTCATTCGTCCCAAGGATTCATTGCTGGAAGGAAAACGACCGCTCGTAGATCGAAAGGTTTATTCCCAACAGCCATCAGCAACAACAACAGAGTCATAGATATCGGGTTCACTCCAACCATTCGGAGATTCGCTTGTAGGTGGGCAGTTCGTCCTGCAGGAGCGACTTGATCGGCTCGACCAACAGGACGCATTTGTCGAGGTTCTTCTCGGCGAATTGGAGGGCCAAGTGGCCCAGCTCGTAGTCCTCGTTGCGGGCGGCCAGCAGGAGGATTTCGGCCACGTTCTCGGGCGAGAAGCTCGACTCCAGCATCCACGAGCACTCGGCCTGGAAGAAGCGAGTGAGAGGGCGAACAAACACGAGGAACTTGCCAGCAGATCGGTTACTCCGAATTGACGGGCGGCCGCGTACAACTCGCGCACATTCGCCTCAAGTCCGTCCAGTCGTCCCTTGTAGCAGAACTCCAGCATTCGGCGCACGACTTCGGGCGGAAAGCCCTCGACCGCGTGCTCCGTCTTGCCGGGATTCGAGCGGAGTGCCGCCGCGAAGAAGTCGCTTTTCGCAAGGAGGACGAGTTTGTGCACCTGAAACGAACGAAGCGGAATGATTGCTGGAGTTCGCGGCTGCCCACTCGGATCTCCTCGTTGCCGACCAGCAGGGCGAAGTCCGTGTGCTTGCCCAGCTCGAACATCGACCACAAGGAGGCCGCCAGGTGGTCCACAGGTTCGATTTGGCGCACCTCGGCAGCCCGCACTCCTCGATTCGGCGGCTGCTCGTTGGCGGCCGACTGGAGGGCCCCGTTCGCCGCCTTCAACTCGGCGACCTGCACGAAACAAATGAAAAGAAGAAGGCATTTGGTCACTTGCCTGCTTCTCGAGGTCCGCTGCTTTCGTCTTCCATTCGGCCGCCGTCGTCTGCAGTTCCT
The DNA here is from genome assembly GCA_024699865.1 of Aphelenchoides fujianensis. Taxonomy (NCBI): domain Eukaryota; kingdom Metazoa; phylum Nematoda; class Chromadorea; order Rhabditida; family Aphelenchoididae; genus Aphelenchoides; species Aphelenchoides fujianensis. The sequence goes on along the minus strand of JAMPIO010000147.1, from coordinate 88,762 downwards.
TCTGCAGCACTCCGTTCTGGGCCTTGAGTCGTTGGATCCACGACTCGTCGCGATCCTCTTGCTCCTTCATCTTCGCCTTCAACTTGTCCGTCTGCAAAAGGCGGCGAGAGGTTGGTCGTTAAAAGCAGAACGAACCTTCCGTTTCAGCTCCTGGGCGGCCGCTTCGTTCGCTTCGCTTGCCTTCTTCCGCAACGCCTCGGATTCGGCCTCCAGACGGGCGACCGTTGACTCGAGCTCCTCGCACTTGACCTGCACGTCCTCGTTCTGCAAGGAAGGCGAGTGATTCGGCGGGAGGCAAAAAGTCGAACCTCGTCGCAGGTCTCAGCGGGTGCCCACCGCTCCTCCCTGATCTTCGTCTCCAACTCGGCGATCTTCGACTGCAGAGCGAGGACCTGAAGCAAGGAGCAGGATGAAACGAAAGAGATGGTCGAGGAACTCACTTTCTGTGCCTCAGCAGCCGTCTGCTCGTCCCTCTTCTCGAGTTCCTCCTCCAGCGTTCGAATGCGCGCCAGGCGCTCTCCGTGGACGCGTTCGGCGTGCGCGTGCGATTGCCGGAGGGTCACAAAGCGGTGCTGCAGCTCCTCGACCTGAAACGATCGCCGGAATGAAGAGAGAAAGAACGGCGAAAACAACCGTCGCCTGCGCAACCGCTCGATCGGACGGGAAGTTAGAAGCGGAAGGCGCGGAAGGCGCTGCGGCGATCGGTTGGGCGGGCGGCAGCTGGACGGGCGTCGCGCGCTCCTCTTCGCCGTCGCTCAACACGATCGTCTCGCTGTCGCTCACTTCTTGCCGCTCGCCGGAAGTCGACGGAGAATGGCGGCGGCGTTTGGCATCGGCGGCACTGGACGAGCGGGCGCGCCGCTTCTCCGCGCCGTTGCTGAAGACCGCCGTCCGCTGCAACGCCCTGAGGTTCGTTCCGACCTGGCGGCAGGCATTTCTTTGCGTCTGAAAGACACGTGTGGGAAGGGCGTAGACGAGGAGGAAACTCACGACGAACACCCAGACGCCCTCTTTCCGGCCCCGATCGACCTTGAGGCGGTCGAATCCGTGCACTTTGCGCTCGTGATCGTTGCGCGACTTGTGGTCGGGTTTGTAGACGCCGCACAGGGCGCACTTGAAGCCGTCCTGCAGGCTGTGCGAGCGGACGTGCGCTTCGCGGCAGTGCTCAGCGCTGAAACCGGTCATTCCGCACGTCTCGCAGTCCGGCTGAACGAAAGGTCGATTAATTGCAGGAGTACAGCGCGAAGAAGCGTACCAGCGGAGGGGACCGGTAGCGTTTGGTGCGCGTGAGCTCCGCGAGATCGGCCGCGGTCGCCTCTTCTTCCGGCGAGTCGGGGGAGGCGGCAGCGGCCGAGGGGTGGGCGGTGGCCTGCGTGTCTGCCAACTTCGAGCCCACGTTGAAGACGGCTTCGAGTTGACTCTGAACGAAAGAGAGCAATGAACGGGTAAACGATCGGAGAGAACCTTGAGGAGTTTCACAGCGTTCTTCTCGTCGGCGTCAAGCGCGTGCCGCTGCAATCCGTGCGAGTCTTTTTCGTGGCGTGCACGATCCGAACGCGCCTCGTACGTCCCGCCGCAGACGGCGCACGTCCACGCGAAGCCCCGTCCGTGGCAGTTCTCGTGCCGCTCTTTGTTGGCCGGACGCACGAGATCGATGTCGCACACGCCGCAACGATGCTGCAAGTGGTCGAAATCAACAAAAAACGACGAAACAGAACTCACTTTCGGCAAATCGTGAGGAGAGGAGTCGTGCTCCGGATTCGCGCCTCCTTCCCACTCGCCGCCCGCCTCGATCTTCACGTCCGCCGCGGCCATGTGTCGAAGCGAAAAATTCTGGAAGCAAGCGGTCAATTTGATCAAGAAACACGCGCAAAACAACCACGAACCCGCGATGAATGCAGAAAGCGAGCGCAAAATAAGAGCATAGCTCGGATTTCGGGGCGGCAACGCGTCAAGAAGGAATAATCGAGGGTTAATTTAGACAACAAGAAGGGAAGGACACGTAAAACAAGCACGATCTTGTGGACCCCCTCCAGGCGCTAGAAACGACCGATGCACGAGCCGCGTGCGAGGTCGAGAATGAGCGAGCGCGACCGACCGCTTCCGGCGGTGAGCGAGAGAAACGACTGGCGAGTGAGTGAGCGGGCGGAAGACGTGGCGAGGGGCAGGAGTGCGTGGCGAGACCTCGTGCAGGACGTGCGCCTGCCGCCTGTGCGGACTGGCGACCGCTGCCAGCAGTTAGGACTTGGGATTTCCGCCTCGAACGCCCACCGGCAACGCTCGGATCTCGCCGACTGCGAGCAAGAACTTCTTCGGCAAACTCCCGCATTCGAGTGCAAACACGTGACTCCGGCAGTTGGAGGCCGGAAACAAAGGAGTGGTCGGCTGCACGTTTTATTCACGGCAGCAATCAGCAAGACACAACAAGAAAAAAAGAAACCAGCTAACAAGACTCGTGGTCACTCCATCCACTCCCGGATTCGTTCGAAGGCGCCCGGCTCGCTTTGAACGAGCGATTCGATCGACGCGTCCTGCAAGAGGAGCGTCTTGCCGCCGTTCGCCTTCACAAAGTCCACAACGGCGGCGCCCAACTCGCGGTCGTTTTGGCGGGCGGCGAGGGCGAGGAGGTCTGCCGCGTTGTCGTTCGTGATGCCCGCCTTCAGCTTCCACTTGCACTCGGCCTAAACAAATGAAGGTAGGGAATAAGGGGAAGAACGAACCAGCAAGTCGGCGATCTCGAAGCGACAAGCCGCGACGTACAGCTCGCGGGCGTCCGTCTCCAGTTCGTCGAGTCGTCCTTTGTAGCAATACTCGACCATTCGTTTTATGACTTCCGCTCCGATGCCCTCGACCACGAGCTCCGTCTTGTCGGGATTGGCGCGCAGTTCGGCGGCGAAGAACGCGCTCTCAGCGGCCAGCACGAGCTTGTGGACCTGCAAGGAATGGATTGAGGGTTGGAACACGGCTTGCTGCTCACCGCGATCTCCTGCCCGTCGACCAGCAAACGGAAGTCGGTTAAAAAGCCCGTTGTTCGCATCGCCCAGAAAGAAGCAGGGACGATCGAGAGCTCGCCTTCTTCCGTTCCGGCGGCTTTTTGCTGCTGTTGCTGATCGGTGGAAAGCTCGGCGGCCATCGCGTCCACCTGCTTCATCAGCGTGTCGTTCTGCAACGATGGCAAGTGATTCGGCAGATAGAAAGGTGGACGGACCTCCTGTTGCAGTCGGGAACCCTCTTGAACGGCCGCTTCTCGCGCCGCTTCGGCGAGTGCGGCTTTCTGCTCCAACTCGCCGCGTTTCGACTCCAAACGGGCGACCGTCGACACGAGCTCGTCATTCTTCGCCTTCAGCTGTTCGTTCTGCAAAAAAAGGCGAGTAGTTCGGTGGGTGGCAAGAGGACGAACCTCCTTGTCGAGTACAGCGCGTTCCTGCCGCTCCTCCGCGAATTTCCCCTCCATCTCGGTGGTCTTCGATTGGAGGGCGAGAAGCTGAAACGACCGAAATGAACGGACAGTTCGACGTTGAAGAGCTCACTTTCTCCGCCTCCACGGCCGCTTCTTCGTCCTTCTCCGCGAGTCCGTCCTCCAACTGCCGAATGCGCGCGCGGAGCTCCCCGCGGACGGCCTCGCCCCGAAAGAGTTGCTCGAGTAGGCGATCTTCCTGCTCCGTGAGCTGGAAGAAAGAAGAGTGGTTGGAAGAGGGAGCGGAGAACGAACCTCCGCCCGGGCTGTCGACTGAGCGGGAGTCGACGGCAAAGGAGGCGGCTGAGCGACCGTTCGGATGCGCGGCAGCTGGACGGGCGTCGCAGGCTCGGAGACTGACTGCAGCTCGTCGAGGGCGGGAGCGGTGTGCTCGCCGCTCTCCGTTCCGTCGGCCTCCGCTTCGGCCTCGTCTTCGCTGTCGCCCAACACGATCACTTCCTCGTCGTTTTGCCGCTCGCTGAAGTTGGAGGTCGACTGGGATTGACGACGCCGTTTAGTGCGGAAGGAAGCGGACGAACGGGCGGGCCGCTTTTTCGGCCCCTTCCACACCAAAACCGAAGGACCGGACGGGACGTTGCTCGCGACCGCCGTTCGTTGAAGCGCCTTGATGTTTGTGCCCACTTGGCGGAAAAGCTTCCAGTGTTCCTGAAAGACGAGAGTGCGAAGAGAAGTACACGACGAGCACTCACCGACAAAATCCGTATGGCTTCTTCGCGGTCCTGGTCCTCTTCGTGGCGATCGAGGCCGTGCACCGCGCGCTCATGAAGGTTGCGCGTGTGGTGAGTCGGCTTGTGAATGCCGCACAACGAGCACTCGAAAGCGTCCGCTCGTTCGTGCGAGCGAACGTGCTGCTCGCGGCCCTGCGGATTGAGGAAGCCGTTCATTCCACAGATGTTGCAGGGCGGCTGAACGAACACGAATCAAATGGCAGAGATCAAGAGAAACGAACGATCTGCGACGGCCGGTGCGCTTTGGAGCGCATGAGCTCTTCGAGATCGGCGGTCGTCGCCTCTTCCTCGCCCAGCGTGTTGTCGGAGAGGACGGCCGAATACGCCGCAGTGGACTGCGTCTCGAGCAGCTTCGTCCCAACGTTGAAGACGGCCGACAGTTGGCTCTGAACACACAAAGGATGAATAGAAGAAAGAACAAAGAGGAGAACCTTGAGCAGTTTGATCGGTCGCGGATTCTCGCGGTCCCCTTCGTGTCGCGTGTAGCCGTGCACCTCTTTTTCGTGCCGCGTACGATCCGTCGGCCATTTTTTGGGCACGCCGCAAATGGAACACGTCCACGAGTAGTCGTCTCCATGGCACTTCTCGTGGCTCTTCCGGCGGCATGCGCTGCCCAAATCGATCCCGCACACGCCGCAAAGATGCTGCAAGCGGCTGCGATGCGGGCAGAGAGAAAGGATGGACTCACATTACACCGAATGGTCACGGACGAGTCGAGGATGTTGTCCGTAGAATTCGCGCCGTCCGCCTCCATCTTTACGTCTTGCGCCGCCATTCGTAGTAGTTATTTCTAAAACCAGACTCTCATTAGTGCCCAGGAAACGCGCCAGTAAGAACGATCCGCGTCCCAACCCTCGAGCCGCAAACACCGTCAATTATTCTTGCAGTGTTCAACGGGGTAAGCACGCAAAAATTTAAAAAGTGGAAACTGCGGACGGATCAGTCGACTGCACAAAGCGGGCCGTCAAGCAGGATGAGGAAAAGGTGAACGCGGGGCGCGAATGACGGCTGCAGGTCGACTGCCGCTGCGAAACGACTGACCCAAGCGGCGAACTGGTAGAAGGTCGCCTGACCCCCGCCAATTGCGCTGGGAGAACGCAACCGCTTTTGACCGCGAGTTCTCCCACGCTGTCGCTCGTGTGAACGAGGAGTGGGCGAACGCAATCACTCCCTCCAATGGTCTCTCGTTTCTTCAAGTGGACGTGCAGAGCCGAAGCGAAAACGACGAGTGCGTTCGGGGCAGTAGCCACTATCGTCTCTTCCGACCGCAGAACTTCACAAACAAACTAAAAGCTTCATCAACAGTTTGTTGACGACCACAATTCGAGCACAGAAGTCTTCGAATCACACGTACTGCGAGTCGACCCCCCGTTTAAACGAGTTCCACGAAAGAATCCTCTTATTTCCTTCCTCCTTGCACCTACATGAGCCGTCCGATTCCTTTCGATGTTCGCTGAACTATAAATCGTCCGACTCATTCGTAAAGAAGACTTCCTTTATTTTGCTTACAACGAACAACACAAAGCCGAAGCGATCTCATTGCATCACGTTCATGATCGCCTTGTACAGCTCGAGGTCGGCGGTGAGCAGCGCGGCGATCGGCGGCTTGAGCAACAGCGCCGACTTGCCGCCGTTGCGGTCGGCGAACTCCAGCACGCGGGCGGTCAGCTCGCGGAGTCCGTGACGGACGGCGAACATGAGCCGCTCGGCCGCGTTGTCCGCCGACATTCCTGCCCGCATCACCGCCGCGCACTCGGCCTGAACGAGCGGATTGGAAGCGAGCGAGCGAGCGAGCGAACGGAAGGACTCACAATCAAAGCGGAACGCGACGCGGTGAGGACGGCGTTCGCCGACTCCAACTCGTGGACCTCCAAGAAGCGGGCAGTCGAAAGAAGAAGGACGGGAACTCACTCGTTTCTCGAGGTCCGCCGCCTTCTTCTTCCACTCGGCCACCAGCGGATCCCCTTCGTCCGCCTTCTTCTCGGTTTGGGGCTGAAGTTCGCCGAGCGACGAGGAAGAGCGGCCTTCCTGCTCTCGCAGCTTCGCCTTCAACGCCTCGACCTGAAGCCGCGAACGGGATGAAGCGAGTGGAATGAACGGAGAACGCACCTCTGCCGCAACGACGGCCAGCTTCTCGTCCTTGCGCGCGACCTCCGCTTCCAACTTTCGAATGCGCGCGTGTTGTTCGCGCAGTCGGACCTCCAAGTCGGGCTGAAAGAAGAGAAGCCGACTCGAAGACAAAGCGGCAGGGAACGAACCTCCGAGTGGGCAGCGGGCGGAGCGACCGCGAGGACGAGCGACAAGTGGACGGCGGGCGGCGCTGCGGGGGCCAGGCGCCGAGCGAAAGCTGCGGGGGTGGGCGGCTCGGCAATCGGCGCGTCTTCTTCGGCCTCGTCTTCGCGGGCGCTCGACGGGGATGGAGGACGCCGTTTGGGGCGAGAAAAAGCGGACGAGCGGGCGCGCCGCTTCCGGCAGACGGCGGCCGGCGGATGGCGCGGCGAGCAGCTCGCGACGGCCGTCCGTTGGATCGCCCGAATGTTGGCGCCCACTTGGTGGAAGGGCCGCCGGTCCTCCTCAAACGGCGGGCGTGCGGGGGCGAGAAGGCGGGCGCGCACTCACCGACAGAATCCGCACGGCTTCTCGGCGGCCGCTGTCCTCCGCGTGGCGTCTCATCGCGTGCGCGTGGCGCTCGTGCTCGTTGCGCGTCCGGGCGTCCCGCTTGAAGACGCCGCACAGAGAGCACTCGAAGCCGCCCGCCCGCTCGTGCGATTCCACGTGCAGTTCGCGAGTGCGCGCGTCCAGGAAGCTCGCCATTCCGCAGACGGCGCACGGCGACTCAACGAAAGAAACGACGCGCGTTGAGCGGCCAATCGACGAGGAAACGAACGAATCGCGGCGGTCGGTGCGGTTTGGCGCGCATCAGTTCCTCGAGGTCGCTTTCGGTCGCCTCCGCCTCCACGGAGCCGTCGAAGAGGGCGGCCGACGATTTCGCCGCGGCCTGCGTCTCCAGCAGCTTCGTCCTGACGTTGAAGACGGCCGGCAGTTGACTCTGAACAAGGAAGGTGGGTGAAAGAGTAGAAAGAAGGGAACCTTGAGGAGCTTCACGGCGTTCGGCTCGTGCGCGTCAGCCGCGTGCCGCCGCAGTCCGTGCGTCTTCTCCTCGTGGTCCGCGCGGTGGGCGCGCCCGCCGTAGGTGCCCGAACAAACGGCGCACCGCCACGCGAGGTCGCGCTCGTGGGAGAGCAGGTGGGCGGCGCGGTTCTTGGGCGTCAGCAGGTCGATGCCGCAGATCGCGCAGAGTTGCTGCAAGTGGGCAGAAGGCGCGTGAAACGAGTGGAAAGAACTCACGTCCCGTTGAATGTGCGAAGAAGCGTTGAGGAAGCCGTGCGCGGGCGGTTCGGCCGCCGCCTCCCGCTTCGGTTCGATCGGCGCGTCCATCGCGGCCATTCGTCCACTTGTAGCTGCGGAAATGATCGCAGAAGACGCCCGAGCGAGAGCGAAAAGCCGACCGGCCGAAAGCGAGCGTCGTTTTGCCCCCCGCTCGCCAACGCGCAAACAATCGCGGCGGGTTTCGCGGCGCCAACGCCCGCAGTCGACGGCCGTCTCTTCTCCTTGGATGGGCGGTCAATTGGACGGAATGCGCGTAGAAACGATCGTTCTTCGGAGAGAAAGTGGAGGCTAATCGAAAGTGTGCAGCAAGCCGCACCCTCGAGTCGCCGATTTGCGGCGAATTCCCGCATTTTCGACTCACCCACCGCCGTGTTCCTCCGCCTAAGCGTCTTGGCCGCTTTTCCACTTGCTTTCCAGTCAACGAACACTCGCGGCAGCTGTTCGGTTGGATGCGGGAAACGAGGGCCGATCGCCTCTTGGTGTCCCCTGGCAAACAAGACGGTCAATGGACGTCTCGTTCCCTTGACCGGCGGGAAGCGAATCTCAGGTGCCGACCGATCGCTAGCGCATGTCAGCGGTTACAAACACGGGACTTCGGCGTTTGGTTCAACACGTTTTATTCACGGCAGTCAGCAACAAACAACAAAACAAAGCAAACAAAAGGGCAAGGGTCACTCCATCCACTCCACAATCTTCTCGTAGGTGTCCACCTCGCTGCGGACGAGCGATTTGATCGACGGCGCCAACACAAGACGCGTTTTTCCGCCATTGCTCTCCGCAAACTCCAACAGATGGGCGGCGAGTTCCTTGTCGTCGTTTCGGGCGGCCAGCACGAGCAGGTCGGCGACGTTCTCTTTTGAGATGTCGGCCTTCAACACGCGCGTGCATTCCGTCTGCAAGGGAGCGAATGGAAGAAAGCAGAAAGGAAGAACAAACCAGCAGATCGCCCACTTCGAAGCGGCGGGCCGCAACGTACAGCTCGCGGGCGTCCGTCTCCAGTTCGTCCAGCTGCTCGCGGTACACGAACTCAACCGTTCTCTTCACAACTTCGAGCTGGAGACCCTCGACCGTGTGCTCCTTCTTGTCGGGATTGGCGCGCAGTTCGGCTGCGAAGAAGGCGGACTTTAGCGCGAGGATGTTCTTGTGGACCTGCAAGTGATTAAGGAGCAATTGAGGCTGATCTTTTGGCTTACGGGAATCTGCTCGCCCTCAACCAGCAGACGAAAGTCGGTGTGCTCGTTCTGTTGTTTCATCGCCCACAGCGCTTCTCGGTCGGCAGAAGAAAGCAGTTTGCCCGCGGCGCCCTGCTTTTCGTGACTCGCGCACTTCCACTGAAGTTCGTCCGCAGCGGCCTTAAGTTCTCCGTTCTTAACCGGAAATCGGATCAATCAAAAGGAAGCTCAGCTCACTTCTTTCGCCAAGGCCGCCAACTTCTCGGCGTCGTCCGCCGCGTTGTACTTTAAGTGCTCGATGTAGACGCGGAGGTCTTCGATTTGGGATTCTCGTTCGGCCGAGCTGGCCTTCAACGCTTCGTTCTAAAAAACGATCGATTCCGTGCTGAAGAGACGGAAAACATACCGTCTTTTGCACGGCGGAGACCTCTTCCTTGTGGGCCGCCTTCAGCTTCGCCTCGTCCTCGCAGAACGGGCACTCGTCGAGCCACACCTTGCAGAACACGCGGTCATTGAGCACTGCCACGATCTCGTGAATTGTGTTGACTTTAACGTTCGGACCTGTAGTTAGCACCAAACAATAAACAAATCAAAGTAAAGAACACGTACGCAAAACCGAATCACGTCCTTGTTCGTCCAGGATCCAAATCGCGCCCTTCAGTCCGTTGGCGAAGCCGTCGACCGCGATCTTCACGTCCTGATCCAGATCGGGCCCGTTGGTCACCACGAGGCTGAATTTCGTGCCCGGGCGGAACGGAAGATCGCATTTGGGACTCTGGACGTCCACACTGCGGTACACGACGCTGAGGACGCTCGAGAAGAAGGAGTGATGCTTGCACGCGGCCGTCATCTCCGGTCGATGATCGACGGTCAACTGAAAGCGGACGAAATGAGTGAGCATGAGGGCGACTCGCGCGGGCGACGCGGAAAGGTCGGAGCAAACGGGCAGCGGGTGGACGCCGCGCGGTCGGCAAAACGAACGCAAAACGTAAACAACGCTCGAGTGCGCGCCGCTCACCCTCCGCCCGCCGCCCGTTCGTCCGCCGATCGCCCACTACAAGCCGGAAGGTGGGCACACGCTGGGCGAGCGGCAGACAGACGAGATGCCGCCGCACCCGCCAAAACGATCACTTGCAAACGGACGAATGCGAGAGCAACAAGCGAGGTTTCGAAAACGATGGGAGTCGAAAAGGAGCCGTCGGACACGCCCTCCCAATCTCGACGAGTCTTCCGTCCACACGACGTTCCCTTTTCGCCCCTCCCACTCGTTTGTTCGAAGTCAGAAAATCCATCCGTACAGGGAGGAAAGCAAGAAACACAAGCGTATTTTCGTTCTCGAATCGAGCATCTTGTGCTTCATCGGAAGAAACGCGCAGTTTTCCTGACGAATCTCGCGGCCCCGTGATCAAGCGCTTTTCCAAGCGGTCGGACGCGATCGCGCGGCATTCGAATTATAGCGCCCACTTAGCTAGTTGCAGGTGCGTGGCCACCTTTGTTTCGTTAAATGAACCCCGCAGGAATATTGGACGTTCGTGTTGCTTGCGGCGAGTGTTGGCTTTGATAGGAAATTCAAGAAGATGCGTTTTAGTCCAGTTTATCCCCTGAATGAATGAAAGAAGTGTGAGTATGCCGGGGAAGGAAATGTACAACACAATTGATAACATTAGAGATCCGCATTTCGGAGGAAGAAGTGGAAGACCGTTCACTTCGCGTCGACCGCCTCCCACCCGCTGGACGCACTGGACTCCGATCGATCGTCTGCATCGTCGTCGGCCGACTGGAGAGCGGGCGGCGGCTGGGAGTCGTCGCCCGAGAGCAGCGGCTGCTGTTCGCTCGTTCCATCGAGCATCGAGCCCTCCTTGTGCAGGCGGACGATCTTCTTGTAGAGCTCGAGCTCGGCGGGCAGGAGCGAGAGGATCGAGTCGGCGACCAGCAGGCGGAACTTCCCGCCGCTGCCCTCCGCGTAGTCGACGGCGAAGGCGGCCAGAAAGCGGTCGTTGTGGCGGGCGGCGAGAACGAGCACGTCCGCCGCCTTGTCGGGCGTGATGCCCGCCTTGAGGACACGCCTGCACTCGGCCTCCAAGAAGGGGATTGAACGAAGAAGCGGGCAGAGGCGCTCACCAACAGCGAGGCGACCTGGAAGCGACGAGCCGCCGCGTACAACTCGGCGGCGTTCTTCTCCAGCCCGTCGACTCGTCCGCAGTAGCAGAACTCGACCAGTTGCTCGATGATCTCCTGGTTGATGCTTTCGATCGTGTGCTCCGTTGCGCTTGGTTGCGAGCGGAAGAACGACTCGAAGAACGTCGACTTGAGGGCGAGGACCGTGCGGTGGACCTGCAGGCGTGAAAGAAGTGAGTGCCCACTGCTTTAGAGCGTACGCGAATCGACTCCTCGCCGACCACAAGGCGAAAGTCCGTGAGGAAAGCCGTCGAGCGCATCGCCCACATGGCGGCCGGCAGGCGGTCGTCTGCCGCCTCGCCTTTCGGCTGCCAGTCGACGAGCTGCGAGCGCAACGCCTCGATCTGAACGACGAGGAACGAAGGTGAGAAGGAGACTCGTGAACTCGCCTCGTTCGTCAAGACCCGCATCTCCGCAGCGGCCGCCTCGGCGATGCCGGCGGCCAGCTTCTTCTGCTCCTCCACGAAGGCCTCCTTCTGCAAACAGGGGAGTGATTGCCGATCCTTCTGGTGGGCACTCACCGCGTTCACGACGGCCGCCTCTCCCGCCCGCTTCTGCTGCTCGAGGGCGGCGATCTCGGCGGCCATCTCTTGCTTCTTTTGCTTGAGCGACTCGATCTGGAACGAAAGGAAGGGATGATCCAGAGGATGAAGGCCACTTGCTTGGAGCTGCTGCTCGGCCAAGCGGGTCTCCGATCGCTTCAGCTGGAATAAAAGAATGGATGAGGAGAAGGTGAGGAAAGGCGGCAAACCTGGGAGCGGAGAGTCCGGAGCTCCTTTTAGCGGTCCGCATCCTGCTCCGCCGCTCCGGCCTTGCAGAAGGAGCACTCGACGGCCCACACCGTGCAGAACACGCGCTGGTTGATCGACAACGATACCGGGTAGTTCGCGTTGAGCTGCGCATTCGAGGCTGCAATCAACGAGAAGAATGAGCGGGTTGAGGACGGTTGAACGTACGCGCACTGGAATTTCGGCCTCTTTCGTCGGAGACCCACAACGCGCCCTTCAGTCCGTTGGCCGGGCCCTCGATCGCGATCTTCACGTCCGGCTTCAAACCGAAAGCCCGTTTCGTCACCACGATGCTCGCTTCCGAGGCCGGGCGGAAGGGGAGCGCGACCTTCGGGCTCTGGACGTCCACTCCGCGGTACTGGACGCTGTGGATGGTCGAAAGGAAGGTCGAATGTTTGCAGGAAGCCTGCATCTTCGGTCAGAAATCGGCGGCCAACTGAAGGCAGAAGGAGGAGATGAGTGAGAAGAAGGGACGCGCGCGGGTGATGCGGCCGAGCGAACGGAGAAGCGGCCGTCAGAAATCGTAAACAACGCCCGAGTGGCCGCCGCCCGCTGCCTGCACGAAACGGGCGAGTGAACGGGCAGGCAGACGGCGTCCCGGCGAGGCGGCCGTCTGGGAACGGGCGAAAGAAGCGGTGATTCACCGACAGGCCGCGCATTTCGAAACGGTGGGAACTGGACAGCGATTTCCAAACACCCGCTTGCCCTTTCGAGACGTCCGCCGTCCACCCAACGTTTCTCGCTCGAAGGTCCCACACGCTCGTCTGCATTCTCAAGACACGAAAAGAAACGAACTGTTGCGCATTTTCGTTCTCCAATCGAAAATCACGTGCTTGATCAAGAAAACTCGCATCTTCCTTGCGGAATCTCGCGGCCGCGTAGTCAAACACCTTCTTTCCACGCGGTCGGACGCAATCGCGATGCATTCGAATGCCAGCATTCACTCATTTGCCGCCAACAGGTCGATTGCCGACTCAAGTTTGGTCTAATTCCCCTCCACAGAAGGAATGACGCGTGGGATGCTCGAGGCGAGTCATCGCGGCGTCTTTCATTGATCAGAAGGTCTAGAGGATGCCGTTGAAGGTCTCGTTTATTTCGTGGAAGGGCTGAATGCGTGTGAACGTATGAAAGAAGCGTAGGTATGTGCAAGAAGAAAGCGTACAGAACAATGGCGAGCAAATGAGAACGAAAGAACCGTCGAGAGGAGACCAGCATTTCGGAGCGTAAAAAGGGTGGAAGACCGTTCACTGGGCATCGGGGCGCTCGGATTCGCTAGAGGCTGTGGAGTCGGGCGAGTGGGGTAGCGGCTGCCGCCCGCTCGATCGACCCTCCGTCCCCTCGTGATTGAGCCACTTGAGGATCTTCTTGAAGGTCTCCCGATCGTCCTTGAAGGCCTGCGGCGGAGTGGCGGCCAGCAGGCGGAACTTCCCGCCGTTCGCCTCCACGAAGTCCACGACGGCGGCGGCCAGCTCGTGATCGTCGTGGCGGGCGGCGAGCGCGAGCAGGGCGACCGCGTTCTCCGACGAGATGCCCGCCTTCAACACGCGGGAGCACTCGGCCTGCAAGAAGTGAGTGGCGGCGAGTGTGAGGAGAGAACTCACGATCAACGAGCCGATTTGGAAGCGACGAGCGGCCGCGTACAACTCGGCGGCGTCCTTCTTCAGCCCGAACAGTCGGCCGCGGTAGCAGAACTCGACCATCCGCTCGACGATCTCCCGACTGATGCCGTCGACCGCGAACTCTGCGACGGTCGGCTGCGTGCGGAAAAGCGAATCGAAGAAGGCGGACTTCAGGGCGAGGACGTTCCGATGCACCTGCAAGCATAGGGGAATAAGGAAGCGCGCCGTTGTCTTACGAGAAACTTCTCCCCATCGACAACGAGGTAATAGTCCGTGAGGAAGCCGGCCGCCCGCATCGCCCAAAAAGCGGCCGGAAGGCGGTCGTCCGCAGGCGCCGACCCCTCCGCCGGCTGCTCCAACTCGAAGATCCGCGAGAGCAACGCCTCCAACTGAAACACGAGCAATGATCGATGGAGTGCGGCTCTCACGCTCACCTCGTTCTCCATCGCCGCCTTCTCCGCAGCGGCCGCCTCGCTCGCCGCCTCCTGCTGCTCGAGAGCGGCGGCCAGCTGTTCGTTCTGCTCCGTGCAGGCCGCTTTCTACAAACGGAGGAGTGGTTGCAGAGGACAATCCCTGTGGCGGGAACTCACCGCCTTCTCCACGCGCTCCAGATTCTCGCTCGCGGCGGCCAACTCCTCGGCCACTCCCGCGTTCTTCTTGACGACAAGCTTCAGTGCGGCGACCTCCGCCTCCAGCTGCTTCTTCTGCTCCACAAAGCCGTGTTCTGGAACGAGCGATGAAGAAAGAAAGCGACCGGTTGCCCACCTCCCGCTGGACGGCCGCCAGCTTTCGCTCCCGCTCGGTGGCTTCTTTCTTCGACTCGCGGGCCGCCTTCTCGTGGTCGCCGACTTGGCGTTGGAGCGACGAAGAGCGGACTTGCTCCTTCGAGAGTTTGGACTTCAACGCGTCGAGCTGAACGAACGGAGCGGTCGGAAAGGGGAGAGAACGAGAAGACGAACCTCCTTCTCAAAGACGGCGCGCTGCTCGACGAGCGCCGTCTCGCGGTCCGCCGCCTCTTTCACCGCCTTCTTTCGCTCGCCGAGTTTCGCCTCCAAGCTTTGGATCGTCGAAGCGAGTTGCGTGTTCTTCGCCGTGCGGGCGTCGTTCTGCAACGAAGAACGATGAAGGCAGGGACGAATGGAAACCACTCACCTCTTGGAGAGCCGCCGCCAACTTCCGCTCGCTCTCGGCCGCTTCTCGCTCAAGCTGCCGAATGCGCGACTGCAACGCTTTCTGCGAGTTCTCCGCCTGCAGTCGCTGCTCGGACGCGTCGTCCTCCGATTGCTTCAACTGGACGAAAGGTACGATGAGAAGAATATGAGAAAGGGAAGCAAACCTGGGAACGAAGCGCCTTGAGCTCTTCTCTGTGGTCCGTTTCTTGCTGCGCCGCCTCATCCTTGCAAACCGGGCACTCCTCGGGCCACACCTTGCAGAACACGCGGTGATCGGCGGACAAAGTGACCGCATAGTTCTTGTTGAGCTGGGCGCTCCAACCTGCAACCGAGAGCCGCAAAATGGGCGAATCAAGGAGGAGAAACGTACGGGAAACAAGCTGGTCGCTGTGTGTGTCCACGATCCAAAGTTCGCCCTTCAGTCCGTCGGCAGGGCCGTCGATCGCGATTCGCACTTGTTTCTTCTTGGGATCTCGCCGTTTCGTCACCCCGAGGAGGAATTTTGTGCCCGGACGGAACGGAAGATCGCATTTGGGGCCTCGGACGTTGACTCCGCGATAGTCGACGCTCTGGACGCACGGAAGAGCGGCAGGATGGTTGCAGGCGGCCGCCATCCCTGCTCGAGATCGACTGAAAAAAATGGAATGAGGGGAGAGGTGAGCATCGCGCGGACGACGCGGTCGGACGGGCGCCGGAGAGACACCGAGCGGAGAAAGCGCGCGCAAAAAGCGTAAACAACGCCCGAGTGCCCGCCGATCGGCCGCCCGCAATGGAAGCGCCAAGCGGCGGTCCGCAAAGAAAGCGCCCCGAGAGAGGCGGGCGGGCGGAGAGGACGCCGCGTCCCGCCAAAACGGCCGCTTGCGAACGGAGCGAAAGAAGCGGGGTTGCGTCGAACGCCGCGATTTCGAGACGATGGGAATCGGAGAGCGAACACTCGCCTGCAATCCCACAAGAATTCAGCCGTCCACACGGCATTCTGGATGAAAGACGCACTCGCTCGTTCGCATTGGGAAAAGCCCGAGGAGCAGCAACCAAACTTCACACATTCCTCTTCTTGCACCGAACGTTCCGTGTTCTATCGAAAGGAAGCTCGCCGTCTGCCCGCCGCCTTCTACGGCCGTTCGTTCTCGGCAGCAAACGTATAGCTCGTCGACATCCGCCTCAAAAAAAAGCACGCACATGTTCCAATGAGTCATCAAGTGCTTCTCACATTCGATTGATTTCTGCCGCCGTGACCACTAAATCCCAGGAGCGCTACGAGGGCATCGGTCGGGCGTCCGGTTGGGAGCCGAGCGAATTCATGCCCGACAGAGTGCGCGTCGTCCCGCCCGTGCCCCTCCTTTTCCCCGCAGCAAACACCGTGGATGTGCCACTACTTCGAGATCGGGGCGGACAGGACCCCAACGAGCCCTTCCTCGTGCTGGACCCCGTCGATCTGGCGGCCGTCACGAGCGACGAGTGCACGGAGGAGAGCCGCTGGAACGAGGACATCGGCCGCGGGAAGGATGGATGCGCCTGATTGTGCGATCTCAAGTTTGTTTCTGCTTTCGAGTGAACGAGCTGTTTTTTCCACTTTACGTCGATCTCCCGGATCGAATGGCAGTGGCCACTCGAGGACGCGTGGCCGAGAGCACTTCGCCCTGAGCTTTCCACTCACCATCGAGGACAGGCCGCCGGATTCCATCGAGAGCAACAGTAAGAGAAGATAAAGAACAGGTGAGGAAGTCGGCTCTCGTGGACGAGTGGCCGTCTCGGAGTCGCCGATCGGTGGCCGTTTGGATTGCAGAGTGGTCGTACAAAGAGTGCTCGCGCGAATCCCGACGGAAGAAGCGGGTGACAAAAGAAGAACGGCCTCCCCACTTGCGAGTGCTGCTCTGTGCCGACCGAAACCTCCTGTTCTTTTCTGTTCCTTCTGCTGCACGGACAACGATCGAATTGGAGCGTCTCCTCTCACGGAAACCTCAACACTGGGTTCTTCGTGGTGCGACTGGAAACAAGCCGGATTCCGCGACTGTTCCCCCGACTCGTCCATCCGCTCAAACAGCCGACCGAAAGGTGGAGAAGAACGACTGCCGCATCGGCTTTGCGACTGCTCGGCTTTCAAGAAGGAAATGAGAGCAGCAATTCTGATCGTCCACCAAAACGAGTGGCAAATGCGGCGGCCCATTTCGTTCAACCCTCCGCCCGCCGCTCATTATATCGGGTGTTTGTTCAGCGAGGCGGTTGCTCGAGCTCTCCTCCTCTCCAAAATGGCGGCCGCTCACTCTCTGCTCTTGGGCGCCCTGTTTATGGCGATGGTCGGCGTCGGAGTCGCGGACCATTGGTGGGTCAGGAACGAATACTACAACATCGAGCAGCAGGTGGGCCTAGGAGCGAAACGAGTTCTAACTGCCATTTTTCAGGTGTCCTGCGGTCTGCATCCGTACAATTGAGGGGTAAGTGCACGCGAGTCCTTCTTCCAGTCACCTCTCGTATTCCTTTCAGATGGTCGTGCTCTACGAAGCCGGTCAGGCGGACGCGTACCTTTGCGTCATTCCTTTCGATTTTAGATTCCCCGGACGACAACGATTTCTGCCGCTCGGTCACGACCAACTGGAACAACACGTTCGAGGGCATCTGGAAGGCCAATGGATTCGAAGAGGAAAACACCCCGGTGGACAACATGATCGTCGTCATGTGAGTTCTTTTATCGTTTCTTTTCTCAACTCTCCTCTTGTTTCAGCAAGCATCGTTGCCACACGGGCGGCGCGTGGATGTGCCACGAATTCCAGATTCCGCGGGGCATCCTCTGGGACAAGGGCCTCTTGACCTTGGACCTCTTGGACTTGGCGGCCGTCGAAAGCGGCGAGTGCGCGGAACGTTACAACCGGGACATCGGCGACGACCTGGAGCCGAAAGGAGAAGACGAGTGCCAACGGAATTGATCGTCGTTGAGCGCGTCTTCTTTCTTCTCTGTCTGTGCTGTGGTTGAGGAATGAATTTTGGTTCGATTCTTTGGGTGTTGATCTCTCGACAGAACTTCCATGGGAAGAACGGGAAGAATGGACCTTGTGGTCGATTTGGGAATTTCGGCAGGGCAACTCCTCGTTTTTACTCGTGCAAGTGGGCGCAGGTCAATCGATGGACAAAATCCTTTTAGTCTGTGGACTCCACGGATCGCCAGAAGGGCTTCCTTGCAAACCGGACAAGGCAACCGTTCAAACGGACGGACGACCGGGAGCGAGTGAAGAACGTGGAAGCAGTCAAGCAAGAAGAGGCTCATCTCTGGTGCATCTCATGAAGTGACGTTGGACGAACTGATGAAGGAGAGCAACTTCGTCGGAAGGGCGACGCTTTTACCACTCGTCTCTATCTGGCGTTGTTCAGAAAAGACTTGTCGACTACACGTTTTGAATACGACAATCCCAAGCGGCCGGAAAAGGGGCAAACGCGTCGCCAAGCCGGCGCATTTCGCTGCAGGAGCATCGCGGCGGGCGAGTCGACTTCGTTCGGTCGGCCAGTCGCCTCTCATTCGCTTCTCTATTCGCTCTTTGAGGCGGTCGCTCGAGCTCTTCTCTCCCAAATGGCGGCCGTTCGCGTGCTCCTCGGCCTCCTGCTCGTGGCGACGGCGATGGTCGGCGTCAAGGGCGAGGAGTATTACGACCTCGAACAGCAGGTGTTTTGCGGCAAGTACCCGTACAACTGGGGCGTAAGTGGACGAGAGCTCTTCTTCCCGTCATCTTTCTCGTTCCTTTCAGATGGTCGCGCTCTACGAACAGGGTTAGGACGCTCGCTTGTTCATGGGTCACTTCTTTCGGCCTTTAGATGACGGTTTAGATGATTTCCTTAGCCCCGACGATTTTTGCCGCACGGTCACGACCAACTCCGACGGCACGTACGAGGGCATCTGGAAAGCGTGGGGATATGTTAGGGAGGCCTTCGATAAGGCGGACGACATGATCGTCGTCATGTGAGTTGACCGCCATCTCTGCATCAATCCTCCTCTTCTTCAGCAAGCACCGTTGTCGCACGGGCGGCGAGTGGAAGTGCCACGTCTCCACGATCCCGTCGGGCAACGTCTGGGACAAAGGCCACATCGTCCTGAAGCCCGTGGACTTGGCGACCGCGGCGAGCCACGAGTGCTACCAGAAGTATAACGACGACATCGGCGACGCCTTGGAGCCGCATGGAGAGAAGGAATGCAAAACCTTTATTATTGGGTGACATCGCTTCGTTCTTGTGTGCGTCTTGTTCCCCGTCTTATGCTGTAGTTGAGGAATAAAAATCAGGTTTGACCTCGTGAAAGAAGTCATGAGGGAATAGCAGGAAGAACGGATCGTGGGACTGATTTCGACGTTTCGGCCAGACTAATTTGTGCAAGTGGGAGCACATCGGCCTGGACAACATGCTTTCGCTCTTCGACTGCTCGTCAAAAGAACTTGCTCGCAGATCAAAAGCGAAACAAGAGTGTGCGCTGGACAAAAAGAAGAGACTCGTTTTCGGTGCATCTCCTAAACTCGCGACCAGAGGGCGGCTTGCCGTACGGACAGAAGAAGCGAAGGGGCGGCGAAGGACAGCACGTTCTACTGTCGCTGTTTGTCTTCTTTGGCGATCGTTTATCGAATTCAAGCAACGGCCGATCCAATTCGTCGACTTTCTTCCCCCCCTCACCCGTCCGCTCGTCTTTCAGCTCCAAATTGAGGGTGGCGACTGGGTGGCGGCTTCGATCAATCGGTGCCTCCTCTAGGTGCTCCCAACTACGTTTCAGTGCGCCTTTTGCACGAAATTTGACGTCGGCATCTCGACAAGTCAGAAATCTGCTTTCCGAACGCGCGGATCAACTGGAGTACGTGCAAGACAGGAGCCGCTGCTCGTATCTACAGATTTCTTTCTTGAGAACAACCAGAAGAACAAGCCAGCTTTCCGTTGGATTCACGTGCAACAAGAAAGAAAGTGAAAGCTGGACCGAGTGGGGACCGCGACGGGAAGGACCGCCTCGCCGCGGTGACTCAAAACCACGTAATAGCGGGCGGCGATGGCGATCGCCGAGTTGCTCCACGGCCCTCACGGCTGTTGGTTGACGCCGAAGAAGTCGAACGCGTGCCACAGACAGAGGGGCGCGAGATTCAGGCAGAACTCCGTACAGACGGCAATGATCGCCGAGAGGTTCGCCTGCAACGAAGCGAGTGACGGCTGGACGTTGTTGTGTCCAGTGGTAAAGCGATGGATTTGGCCGCGATTCTTCGATACAACCCATTGGACTACGCCTAAAGAAAGCACCCCTGCTTGGACTCCGGCTTGCGCGATTCGTTCTGTTCGGTGTGTCGTTGAAGCAGTCGGCGGAAGACGACGGCGAGGAGGACGTTCGGCCCGCCACGCAGGCGAACGAAATGCACTCTGAACACGAACGATCAAGCGAAGAGGCCGCCCGATCACTTGATCGTCCTCTCCGGAAGGGGCAGGGCGCGCGCGGGCATCCCGGCCGCCGCCATCGCAAGGAAACGCCGCCGTGTGTGCATGTACTCGACGGGGCGCACCAGCACGAACGCCCGCTCCAGCAACAAACACGTGACCGAAACGGAGAGCGCCGACACCAGCGCGAAGTACGCGAGGCCCAGTGCGAACATCCACGCCGCCAACGTCTCTTCGGCTGCAAACAAACGAGCGAGCGTTGAACGCAAAGGGCAGTGAGTTGTCGCATTGAAAATTCAATGGACGGCAGCTTCCACTCGCCTTTTGAGCTCGTCCACTCGCTTGCCCGAACGAACGCCGCTTGCCGGAAGGTGAGGCCGCTTTATTTCGACTGTTCTCACTTCCCCGACTCCTCTTTCGACTCACCTTCGCTCCAGCCCACGAGCACCATGAAGCCGGCGTACGCCGCGCCCGCCCCCGAACTGCCCGCCCAACACGCGAGCTTCACGAGCAGGCCGCCCGAGAGCCGGCTACAATTTGCGGCGATTCCCGCGGTTGCTCTGTTTTGGACGGCTTTTCGTCTTCTCCTCGACCGACAGGTGATGAACGAGGAGGCTGGAATTGCAGAGCGGTGATCGAAGGTTATCTGCAGGCAGTGGAGGTGAGCGAAGAGGTGAGCCGTCTTAACGAACAGCCGCCCGTGGCGCATCCCCGCCAGCTGCGGGCGGCTGCAAAACGGCGGCCGGGCGGTGGCGACGGCGGGAATCTCGGCGGAAGGCGGGCGTTCGGATGAGCAACCGGCGAGGGCAGTGAGCGGAGAGGATGGACGGTGTTTGCATGCTCGGTTGAATCGGTCGAGCGATTGTGGGGATTTGTTTTGATGCCGCAGTTGTTCTGCACGCGTTCCTTCAAGTGACGGGGCGGGAGGACGAAATGCACGAAGAATCCGTCCGAACATTCGTTACGGCACCCCTTCATCGACTCATCACCGTCTCTTTCCATTCGATCAAACAACAACGAGCGCCCGGACAGACGTCCATTCGAACTCTCGTTGGGAGAACACGAACGAGCGGCCGCTTGGTGTTCCGCCGCACGCCGTCTACCCACCCAGCGGTTTGGGGCTTACCGTCTTATTTTTTTCGTAAATCGACGTGAAGCGAGCCGAGTTTTGTGTCGCCGCAACTTTTGAGGTCTTTTCGATGCTTGTTTGCTCAAAATCGGACGGAAATTCCTTCGTTCAGCTGAAGTGTTCGAAATCACGACTTTGTTTCGTATTTCAGGCAGATGGCCGCTACTCCGAACGACGCGCTTGTCGAAGAAGCAATCCGTAAAGAAGGAGATCCCGTTGTGCAAGAAGGCCCGCAAGACAACGGGCAGCTCCGACTCGAAGCGGCGCCCGTCCGCAATTCGCCCCGCCTGCCGCCGACGGGCCGCGCCTGGCTGCAGTTCTTTGTGGCGCTGGAGTACGAGCGGATGCTCGACGAAGAGGACGTGCAGCCCGATCTTCCGCCCGTCCGCGCCGTCCTCCTCAACCGCTCGTTCCTGGACGCGTTCTTCCACTCGAGCTTCTTCGGTTCGACGTCGCTCGACCTCAAAAGCGAGGACCCTCGAAGGCGTTGCGGCGATCTTGCAGCTCTCCCGGAGGCTGACCGCCATCGAAATCGAGTGGGAGGTCGATCCGGACCGCGTGGACTTCCGTTTGATGCTCGACTGGATGCAAGTGGCCGCCGAGTTGCGCGGTGAGCTCCCAGCCGGCCGTCTGCTTTCACTCGCCCGCTTTGCAGCGCTGCCCTCGTTGTCGTCCATCCGCCTGATCGTTTGGTGGCTCGCGATCAAGTTCCCGTTCGCCCGAATGCTCGTCGACTCGCTGCCCGACCGGGTGACTCGCTTGAAGGTGTGGACATCCGCATAGCGACGTTCTTTCGGAAGCGCAAGGCTCCGCTCGAATCGGTCCAATTTCTGGGCGAAACGAGCGAACATCCGTGTGAGTCGACGCCCACCATTCGCCATTGCAGACCCGCTTTGCAGATCTTGCGGACGTCTACCGCCTGCCGTCTCTGCGCATCGATCTGGGGCTGGACCTCGTTTCGTGCTCCTGCAATCACTTCGACTGCGGCCCCCTCGACCAAAACGAGCGGCTGCAGGAGCTCCACGTCTCGGACGTTATCCGCACGGAGATCGACACGCCGCAAGCTCTTCGCCGTCTGCGCGCCCCCAACGACCACTTCAAACTCGTCTACCGCGAGCGCTCTTCCGTTCATCTTTCGGTTGGTGCATTCCGCGTAGGCGACTGATCATTCTTTTGATTTGAACAGCGACCGCACGAATTGTGGCGCGTGGAGGCCGTCGCGGCGATGCGACCGGCGGGATTCGCCGCGAAGACCGCCGAGCTGCGCGTCTACCCCAGCGATTCCGTGGGTCGTTTCTTCGATTCGTTCACTCGATCTCCTTGTTTCAGGCTCGTTGGAGGGAGGTGTCTCGAGACGACGCTTTCGAACGTCTCGGATGGAAGCGCGACGGGCGGATTCCGTACGGCGGCGGCTCGTGGCCCGTGCCCGCCTGCTCTCGCGTCCACGACGGCATCTGCATTCTGATGGGGCTCGATTAGGGGCAAAACCGTTGGACTGTTCACCCATCTTCTTTCTGGTTGTTGGGGCTAGAGAATAAACACGCTGTCTTCGACTACGTCTCTCCATTGGCAACGAACGAGTATCCAAATCGCCTACGGAGCTTAGCGATCATTTAGTGCTCAGAAAAGGACAGTCGATCACCGGAAAGAACAAGAGGGAGGTGGGCGGACAGACGGCGGCCGGAACTCTCGCCGCGGAGACCCGAGCGGCCGGTTGGCGTTCCGCCCGACGCTGCCGCTCGCCGCTTCCCGCGTCGGCTTGTTGATTTCGATCGGGAGTTTCGTCAATCGGAGTGAGTTCCTTCTTTCCGGCAACTTTCACGACCTTTTCGACTGCTGTTTGCTCGGTTCTGTGCGAAAAATTCACCGAAAATCCGATCGTTTCTTCGAATTCGCCCAAAAATCGATTATATTTCGAAATTCGTCTCATTTCTGCCGCATTTCAGGCGAAATGGCGTCGGCTCCAACAAAGCCCTGCACTAAGGACGCGCCCGCAGCCAACGAGCAGCCCCGCACCGAGGAGATGCCGGAGGTCGACGGAAATCCGCCCGCCGGAGAGCCCCGCCTCGATGAGGAGTCCAGCGTCGACGTGCCCTCCGTCCGCCCGCCGCCCCGTCTGCGCATGAAGGGCCGCAAATGCGTCCAGTTCCACGTGAACGCCAACGAGATGGCCGCGCTGTTCGACATCCTCATGGAGGACGAGAAACCGGCCGTCCGCTTTCTGCTCATCAACCGCCGCTGGATGGACGCCTTTTTCGACGCGGCGGACTTCGGAGCGGCACAGATCTTCATCAGGTACGGGAACATCAGATTGACCAAGTTCGGCCGTCGGCTGTTCGGCTTCGTCGTGATGACCGCCAGTGTCGCGTCTCTTCTCCGTCTCTCTCGCAACCTGGCCGAGATCGACGTCGAGTGGAAAGACGATTCGATTGGCGAGAATTTCGCCGGGATGCACGAGTGGATGCAAATCGCTTCGATCTTGCGCGGTAAGTTCCCTGTCGACCATCTCGTTCAACATGCGCGCTTTCAGGCCTGACGTCGTTGTGCTCGATCCAATTGGCGACGGGCAAGCTCTCCCGCTCGTTCGCGCACTTCCTCGTCGACTCGTTGCCCGACCGCGTGCTCCGCGTGAAGACCCACAGCCCTTGGGATCGCCGCGATGCTGCGGAAGCGCACGGCTCCGCTCGGATTGGTCGAAGTGATCGTCGACGGGTGCGAGCATTTGTGTACGTGGAAGAGAAAAACTTGTAGTTTACCTCTCCTTTTGCAGACGTTGCGAACGTCTTCCGCTTGAAGTCGGCGCGCATCTCACTCGCTGTGCGGTCGCAGGGCGCGCCGCAGGGCTTCCATTCGTTGCACGACTGCGGACCGCTCCCGCGGAACGAGCAGCTGCAGGAACTCCACATTCCGGCTGAGATCTAGGCGGACGACGGCACTCCGCAAGCACTCCGCCACTTGCGCGCCGTCAACGGACACTTCAAGCTCGTCTGCCGAAAAGAGTGCGGCGTCCGCCTCAAGGTAAGTGAATCCGGTTGGCCGATTAATCGGATTGCTTTGCCCTTACAGCGACTTTGTGACGCGAACAAGTTGCTGTGGATCATCAAGAAGACGAAGGAGTTCGCCGCGGCCATGAACCACGCTGGCTTCCGGTCGGGCGGCGACGAGTTGCGCATCTCTGTCGAGGACTCCGTTCGTTTCTTCTCTTCGTTCTGCCACTCATTCGTTTGTTCAGGAGAAGTGGCGACACGTGAGCCACGAACAGGTGTTCGGATGGCTCGACTGGACGCGCGAGGGCGAGATCCCGTGGCCCGAGTACTCGAAGTCCCTCCCCACGTGCTCGCTCGTCCACGACGGAATCCGCATCCTGATCGGACTGGACAATCCCCGCTAATCGTTGCAAGCGTTCTTCCCGCGTGTGTTCTTCTGTACTCTCTGGTGAATGTTCGAGCTAACGCATAAACATGTTCTACTCACTGCTTTCTCTCGAGCCTGGCCGAATCGGTCCCGTGCATGAGGTCTGGTAAACGAGCAGGTGGACGTTCGTCTTTCTGAACTGCCGAACGCCAAAAAGCGAGGAGCGAGCGGGACGTGCAGGGCGCGTCCGCGGCGCCATCTCAACTGTGAAACGACGCCTTCAACCGTCCAGCTCGACTTTCGACCACCACCTCTTCCAGCGTCTTTTATTCACAAAAACAACCAACAAACAACCCGCTGCTCCATCCACTCGACGATCTTCTCGTAGGTGTCCGGTTCGTTGCGGATGAGCGATTTGATCGACGGGGCCAACAGCAGCTCCAGCTTGGGGCCGCCCTTCTCCGCGAATCCAAGCGCAAAATCGCCCAACCCGTGGTCATCATTCTGAGCGGCCAGGACGAGCATCTCGGCGGCGTTCTCCTTCGAAATGCACGCCTTCAACACGCGCGTGCACTCCGCCTGCAAGAAACGAATGGTAGGGAGTCAACGGAGAAAACCCACGATCAAAGCGGTCATTTCGAAGAGGCGGGCGGCCACGTACAGTTCGCGGACATCTTCCTCCACTCTGTCCAATCGCCCGCGGTACATGAACTCGACCATTCGCTTCACGACATCTGCTGCAATGCCCTCCACCGAGAACTCCGTTTTGTTCGGATTCGCACGGAATTGTGCGGGAAAAAGGCGCTTTTCGCGGCGAGGACGAGCTTGTGCACCTGCAACCAATGGATTGAGCGCTCGAACTTCCTCTGCTGCTCACTCGGATCTTCTCGCCGCCGACCAGCAAACGGAAGTCCGCCAAGAGCTGGTTGTCGGTCGGCTGTCCGCCCACTCTGTCAAGCTGCGCGTGAGTGGCGAGCTTCGAGAGCGTCAGGTTGAGCTAGAAAAGGCAGCTGTAAAGCAGTGCTGTTGCTGCGCTCACGAGTTTCTCAAATACGCCGGCTATCGACTTCCATTCGTCCGCTTTCTCCTTCTGCTCCTCGAGTTGCGCAAAGGAGTGGCGCTCCTCTTCGTCCAGTTTCGCCTTCCACTCGTCGTTCTGCAACGGAAGCGAGTGATTGCTGAAAGAAAGGTGGACGAACCTCCTCCATGCGCTGGTCGCTCTCCTGGACGAGCGCCTCCCGCAGCTCCGCGCACTTGGACAGCAACCCCGAAGTGATCAGCGAGAGCTCGACGTTCTCCGTCTCCGACACGTCGTTCTGCAACAAGACGTGGAAGATGGAACACGAAGAAGAACTCACGACCTCCGCAGCCACGGCCAACATGCGGTCCTTCTCGGCGATCGCTTCTTCCAGCTGCCGAATGCGCGATTCGTGCTTCTGTTGGGCGCTCTTTGCAGCCGATCGTTCCGCGGACAAGCACTCTTTCAACTGCTTCACCTGAAAAGCGGGCATTTGCTGCCGGAAGTGAGTGGGAAACAAGCCTGCTGCCGGAGAGACGAGAGCTCTCGGTTTGCTTTCTGTTCTTCTTCGCACGCGGGGCATTTCTCGGTCCACACTCGGTAACAAAGACGGCGGTTGTACGGATTGACGCGAATCATTTGAGCCACATTCACGCCTGCATTCTTGTCTGCAACCGATTCAGTAGACGAGGTGGCAAGGAGCAATCACATTCTTCGATCACTCTTCCTTTCGGCTCTTCCACCCAAATCGAACACTGCAGATCCCGCGCATCGCCGTCGACTACGACCCTCGCGCACCAGTTCCCCTCCGCATAGTCCAGTTCGAGAAAGGATTTGGTGCTGGGACGGAAGGGGAGAGCGTGCGGATGAGTGGAGTTCACATTCGCGTAGACCTTCAGGAGGCGGTCCTGGACACAGAGCCCGTCTTCGTGCTCGCAGTTGGGCGCCATCGTCTGTCGAAAGCGGAGAGCGGGAGCAGGAAAAAACGGTTGCCGGTCGACCATGCGGCAGGCGAGCGGAGGACTCTCACGCGGCGCAATCGACGGCGTTTTACCGCGGGCATTCCCACGCCGCCTGCGTGTGCAAGGCGAGTGGAGTGCCCGTTGGACGAACACGCAGGCGCGCAGCAGTGGGCAAAAAGAAAGTGTCCACAGGCGGACGCCGGACTTGAAATGGAGTCCATCGTCTCGTTCTTTTTATTTTGGATGCTTCTTTCGCCACTCATTTGTCGGTATTTGGAACGTTGACCGGCCAGGCAACAAATCTTCTTTTCGAATCCTTCATACAAAGAACAACAACGTTTGGTTCATTCCGAAACAAATCACCGATCAAACAGAATACAACAGAAGAACAAGAGGGTTTTGAACACGGCAGAATGGAGTGCGCATGTCCGAGGGATCAGATGATGACACAGCTTTTCTTCTTCTGCGGCTGCAGGTGTTCTTCCAACTCCTTCATTTTCTTCCGGAGTTGCGCCATCTGCGCTTCGTGATCCCGTTGGGCGCGTTCGCGTTGGACCTGGAGTTCGGTCATCTCCTTCTCGTGAGCGCGTTGCAGATCCATCAGGCGCTGCTTCTCGGCGAGGTCCATGTTCTGAAAAAGGACGGTCAGAACACGAAAGCAAAGAGAGGCACGCGGATTGCAAGAAGAACGCAAAAAGGAGAAATCGTCGCGGTTTCATCCGCACGCTGACCGTTTTCAAGCAGCAAACAACGGAGACAAAGGGAGTGCAGAAAAAAGAAGACGGCCGCCTGTTCGGCCGCCCGGCCTTCGCAAGGCTTTAGTGGGAACAGCGAGCGGTTGGAAGGCGGAGATCTTCGAGAAGAATCTCCGCCTGCCGATTCGCACGCCGAACGGCCGGTCGTGAGTGTGAACCGAAGCGTTGTATTTATTCCCACGGTGAGAAGCGAAGCGGCCGGCCAAGTGGTGGGAAAATCGGCGGCGAGACGATCAACTGCCGCCCGCTGCGCCCCTGCACGGTGGGTGTCCTTCCGAAAGTCGTGAGCGCGATGGCCGAGCACTCGAACGTTTGAAGGAAACGCCGCAAAGTCGTTCGGAACACCTCGGCAACCCCCGGATGCACAAGCAGAAATTCCAGCAGTCTTCTCCACACGCACAAGTCTTATTTTTCGAAACGGAGTGCGATCAGACAATGCATTCAGTTCATTCTTTTGTATAGTGCGCGTATGGCAGCAGAGCTCGACACTCCTTGTCTGTTTCCACCCGCTTCTTCCCTGCCACTCAACACGATCGACTGTTTATTCTCCCGATCAACAACAAGAAGACTGCGTCTGCGGGTGGCCGGCGGCCGAGCTCTCCGCCGTCGCCGCATCGGTCGTCCGCGTGGAGCGGCGGCCGAGCGTCCAGCGGTAGACGGCGGCGGTGAGGAGGGCGTCCGCCGCGAACAGCAGACTCACCCACGGGCCCCACTGCAGGCGGGCGGGGTCGAAGAAGCCCGCCGCCTGCAGCACGAACCACAGCGAGCGCGGCGCGAAGTTCAGCCCGAACTCCGTGGCCACCGCCGTCATTGCGAGCAGGTTGGCCTGCAAGAGGGGCATTAGAGAAGGAGGATTTGCACGGCAATCTTTCGTCTTAGCCACTGGACTACCGACGATCAACGCGCTCACCTGCCGGAAGCCCCGCTGGTGGCCGAGCCGCTGCCGGTGGTGGGCGAGGAGTCTGCAGCAGAAGACGGCGGCGAGGAGGACGTTCGGGGCGCCGGCCGCCATCTTCGGCACGCCCGCCAACGAGCCGCCGCGCACCGCAAGGCAGATGAACGAGGCGCACTCTGCAGAAAGAATGGCGTTACTCATTGCCGCCTTCCCTCCGGCTTGCTCGTGGTCTCCGGAAGAGGGAGGTCGAGGGCGGGCACCCCGACGGCCACCAGCAGGCCGGCGGCGAGCGTCCCGCCGACCGCCGCGCTCACGAAGCGGCGGCGGGCGCGCGTCGAGCGGACGGGGCGGAAGAGGGCGAGCGTCCGGTCCAACAGCAGCCACGTGACCGACAGCGAGACCATCGACGCGCACGCGTAGTGCGCAACGCCCAGCCAGAACAGCCACGCCGACGGGTGTTCCTCTACGCGGGAGTCGTCAGTTGATGGTTGACAGGTGAGGTTATGGACGGAAGGATAGAGTTCTTCTTAGTCCGCTCTTTGTTTGCCGCTTCCGCTTGCTCCAACACACTTTCGATAGGTCCCTCGGAACAGACACAAGAAGAAAGGCGCTTCCACCCACCCGCACGAACTCACCGTCGCTCCGTCCGATGACCAGCTGGTAGGCGGTGAGGGCGGCGCCGGCGGCCGTCGCGGGCACCCAACAGGCGACGTTCGCGAGCAGCGTGGCCGAGAGCTGGCGGCGGAGCGGCGAGGCGGCGATCGCGGCGAGCAGGTGGGCGTGCAGGCAGAAGGCGCCCGCGAAGAGCGCCCCTTGGAGCACGAACTCGCCGACCACCACGTCCGAGAACACCATTCGACTCGAATGGAGAGAAAGTCGAGAAGACGGCAAAATTTGGGTGCTTTTGGCCGGTTTGTATCCGTCTACAATCTTTCCCGTTCTTCTGCGTACTCACCGCGCTCGTCATCGACTAGAGAGATGGATTGTAGGTGCACTTGGAAGGGGCGGATTATGTCTGATCTTTGAGTAGAGTGCCCTCCGCTTGTTTGACTCATGCTCCCCATCGGAGTGCAGGAAGATGTTAGGTTTATACTTGAACACGTGCATTAGTGGAGCAGAAGAACGAGAGGATTGAACGGCGACTCCCACTCGCGGCAGTCAGACGGAAGTCGCTCGAGGACCACACAGAACCGCCGCTCCAATCTCGCTGCAAGCACCAACCAATGAAGAGAAAGTGATGGGTGGGAGAACTCACCGCTTTTTGACGCTCTCCTCCTCCAATACGACCACAAGCCGCCGCTTCTTCGCCTCGAGCTCCGCGCGTTCCAGCTCGCGGCCGAGTTCGTCCGCGCGGTCGGCGGCGCCCGGCTGCTCGGCGTGGAGGGCGCGTTCGAGCTGCCGCCGCACCGCGCGGACCACCGCTTCGGCCTGCTCGCGGCTGACGAGCGCGCCCTGCAGCGAGTCGGAGCGGTCGGAGGTTGCCGCCATTCCTTCGGTTTGCTGTGAGTGGGCGGCGGCGGAGTCCCTCGTGCGCACTGTTGGTCACTTCTTTCTGGACGGTCCGAAACAGAAGTGGATTGAATTGAGGGGAACTCACTTGAGAAACGCCGTCGTCGCGAGTCGTCTGCTCCGAATCGCTCTTGCGGATCGATTTGTCGGTCATTTCTGAAGACAAACGAGTGAGCAGACCGATTGGGCGACGCCGCGAAGAGCCGCCTTCAGGACCGTCCGCGGATCCGATGAGAACAGACGGGAAGCCGCTTGCTCTCAATCGCTCCGCGCCGCCTGCTTGCGAAAATCGTCGTTCTCACGCCCAAAAGACGGCGGCCGGGCGGTGAGAAAGCGGGCGGAAAGGCGATCAACAGCGAGAACTCCGTTGCTTCGATTCGTTCGCGGGAAGCACGAAAGTCATGAACGAGCGGGCGTGTTGTGATCACCTCAAGCTGTCCTCAGCAATTATCTGACGGGTTCTCGTTTTTACTCCAACGTTCTGCCTTGCAAAGCTACGCGGAACTGCATTCGATGTGCCTCTCGATCTCCTCGAATCAAATCTAATATTCCAAGGTCAACAATACTTAGGTAGGTTTATTCGGGAACACAACGAACAAATGTAGCAGTCAACAGAAGAAGAAGAACAAAAGAATGAATTCAGTGCGCATCTCGGCGTTCAGCGGTCCTTGCCGAAGAAGTACGAAAGAACGCTGTTGGCCAGCGTTTTGCTCATGTCGCTGTAGCCCTTGTGGGCCTCGCCGACGCCCTTTCCAAGGGAAACGAACAGCTCGCCCGCCTGCTTGACGTGATTCCTGCAAGGATCGATCATGAGCTGGGGAAAGACCGAAATGCTCACCCCTGCCGCGCCTTCTCGAGCTCGATCTCCAGCTCCTTCTTTTTGACCTCGTATTCGGCCATCTTCTGCTCGTGTTCACGCTGGGCGGCTTGGGCTTGGAGGTCGAGCTGCTTCATCTCCTTCTCGTGGAGCAGGAGGCGCTCCTGGGCGGTGAGATCCGTGCGCGCGTTCAGCGGCTGCTCGTTCGTCTTCTCGAAGCGATCGCGCGCCAAACGGGCCTCCGCTTGGGTCGGTTCAAAGTGGGCGACACAGCGGTCAAAGAGGTCCGGCCGGTCGGCGCTCTTGGGAAGCGAGCGGAGGAACTCCTCGCACTGCCGCTCTCGCATCGACTGGAAACGAGAAGGAATGAAGTGGACGGAGCGGACAGGACTCACTCGACCGCTCTTGATGCCCACCGCTTGCTTCGAGACGTCCGACGTGCTCGCTTCCATCGGGCTTTCCGCTCGTTCTAAAGACAAAGCGGAGAATAAAACGAACGACATGATCGATCGACACGAGTTCGTCTACGTTTCGGGCGAGAGAACGGAGAACACGCCGAGCAAAGCGATTAACGGGTATTGATTCACGAAAACAAAGTCGAACGACGGCAAAGAAGCGAAAAAGCCCGATTTTCGGGAAGAATTTTCGGCCGCTTCCTTTTTCCAATCGACCGCTTCGTACGCGTGTACGGGAAAAGCGGGAAAACGCTTTCGGCCTCTCTTTCCACCCCGCCGGCCGGCTGGACGTTGAGAGCGGCGGCAAAAAGACGAGCATCTCCCGCTCGCTTGGTCGCGTTGCGGGCAAAGGCGAAAAGAGAGTCACTCGCCTTTCGTTGCCGCCCGCAATCGTCGGGGCGCGAGTTCCCATTCGAACGAGACGCCGCAAAGCCATTCGGAACACCTGCGCGGCCGCCAAAAGAACGAGCGGCCATCCGCTCGCACCCCTCTGCGAGACAAATGGCAGGAGTGAGACACCAAAGAGAAGGCAGTTGGACGCCTTCCCTCCCAAGTCCAGCAAGAGAAGATGATCGCCGGAGCTCCGCAGAACAATGGAATGAGCATACGAGAGAAACAACCGACTAGACGGAGGAATCAACCGCCTTTGGCTCGATTCACGCGCCTACCAATGCACCCCACCCTTCCACTTGCAAATCCCCACCTCCATTCATCCACTTCCACCTCTAACAAGCCGAACGAGCGGTCGGGATGCTCTCGCCGCGCCCTCTGCTCCTCTTCGTGCTCCTCGCCGCCTTCCGTGCGGGCGAGTGCGCGGACGTCGTGCCGTTCGATCCGTGCGACCGGTCGGCGGCCAACGAGGCGCTGCGCGCGTGAGTGCCGCCCGCCGCTCCGTCCACTTCGCCCGTTCGTTGCAGCCGGCTGGAGGCGCGCTTCTTCGGCGTCCTGAACGTGCGGCAGGTGGCCGCGCTGCAGCTCTTCGTCGCCGCCGCCCTCGCCGTCGCCTTCGTGTGGGCGACCGCCGGCCTGCCCACCTTCCTCGCAGCCGCCCCGCACCGCGCCGCCGAGCTGCCCGACCCGACGGATCGCCGCCCCCGCCCCGCGCGACTGCCGGCGCCGTGAGCCGCCCGCTTCGATTCGTGCCCGCTTTCCTTCAGCAATAAACTCTCTTCTGTGTGGTTGGCGGATGTAAAACGACTTCGATTGGCCGGAATGCTCCTTCCCAACGGTTCCTCCCCGCTATCGGGTCGTTCGGTTGGCATCCAAAAGATCAACGCCATGGCCTGCTCCAGCCGCTCAAGACAAAATTTGCGGAAAGACCAAAGAATCTTGCTTTTTTCATCCACGTTCTGCAAAAGTTCACGCTCGATTTGACCTCGAACGACGTAACGAAACGAACCGCTTGAATCCTCACCCGCTTTCTTCCGTCCATGACCTCATCGAACGAGGTCGTTCGAATTGACCCCCGCGATGACGCGCGCGTTGTTTGCGGAGACGAGAGGTCACTCGCACTACCTTTTGTGTCCCGCGCGCGTCGGCGGGGAAGACGTCGGGCGGCCGTCTCGCCGCTGACCGTTGGCCTTCCGCTCCGCCGCCCGCCCGCAAATATTTGCACCGGCCGGTCAACGGTCGTCCGTTGCGTTCGTTCCGTTGATCGCCGTCTCCATATAAAAATGCGCCCGATCAGGGGCGAAAACGTTCAACCCCGTCCTTCTGCTCACTCAGAGGTCCTCGGCGATCTCCGTCCGAATCGCGTCGTTCGCACTCTCGCTCGGTCGTTGCTCGAAATGCTGCGATCCTGGAAGAGCGTGTAAGTGGCCATCATCCTCTCGCTCGTTTCACCCCATCTTATTGCAGGCTCGTGCTCGCGCTCCTCGTCGCCGTGATCCAAGTGGCTGAAGCGAAGGGAAAACGGAAGCATTGCCATTGTGAGTGGCTTTGATCCGATTGCGACTGATCTTTCGGTTCATTTCAGGTCACAAGCATTGTGAGTTCACTTCTTTCTGTCGAATTCTAACCATTTAATGCGTTCAACCGCTTATCCTTTTCCTTTTAGGTCACTGTAAGTTCACACGGCTCTCCACTCGTTCAGTCCACTAATCCCCTTCTTTTCCCCGACTTCTTTAGGTCACAAACATTGTGAGTTCTTCTTTTAAAATTCTCCATTATCTTCTTTGTTTAGGCCACTGCTGTAAGTTCGGAAAAGCTTGAAGAAAAGAGTGGACGAGTGGATTAATCACGTTTCAGGCTGCTGCTGCAAGTGCTGCTGCCCGTGCTGCTGTTGCGGTAAAACGAGGGATTCTCCAGATTGCGATTGATTCCGTTGGATTTCAGGCGGCGGCGGACGCCGAAAGCGTGAAATGGCGCCGCTCGCAGCCGCCGGCGGCTTCGGCGCGGCCGTCTGCCCGCCCGGCTGCCGCCCGCAGTTCTGCGGCCTCCCGCCCCACGCCGCCGCTCCGGCCGCCGCCCCCGCCGGTCGCCCCGCCCTCTCGCAGCTCGTCTACTTGCGCAAATTCAAGTGATCGTCACCCACGAGTGCGTCCGTGATGCTTCGAAGCTCTTCGTGCCGACTCGGTCTCAGTTCATAACTCTTGTGCATCTCTTTCGCCCAATAAACTAAACTAAGCAATTCTTGCGAGAGATAATTGTTGAAGTTGGAAGTGAACAAGTCTTTGGAGGTTCATCGAAGGTTTTGTTTAAAAGCCGGTAGCAAACGTGAAGATTCTTTGTTTACAACGAGAAAGGCTTTGTGGAGGTTTGTTGTTGAAGTCAAAGCAATGCTTAAGGTAAGGAGACTTCTCGTTGTGCGCGAAAAAACATTGGCGATCACAAACACAGATTTCTAGTCAACTATAAGAATTTGTATTTCAAGCTTGTTTTCCTTTTCTCACACGAAATATTTACACTGAACTTTGATCTGTTTCAAAATTCTGAAACTTCTTCCACGAACAAAACGAACGCTCTAGAAACTTTTGCAACCCATGAGTTTTCAACTACGGACCTCATTGTCAGCAACAAATTTCTTCACTCGTTGTGGTCAGAGCTTAACAAAAAACCGATTCGAATCCACTGAGTTCATTTATTCGAGTAACCAACCACAAAGACTGAAAGCACAAGGCGAAGATCATGAAAAAACGAATACGAGTACAATTCATGGTTAGACGATCGACTGCTCGAAGAAGGCCCTCGTATCCATGCCGCGAGTCGTGTCGGCCGCTCGTTGGGTTCGCGAAGAAGCGGGCTTCGTTTTGCCGAGGGCGGCGGGCGTCTTCAGCGACACCTGGGCGTGCATCGCGGGCTCCTTTCGGTATTGATTCGTGTGCGTCTCGCTGCACACCTTCTCGCACGTGTAGGCGGTCGACTGGTCGATTGCGACGAAGAAGACGACCAGGAGGCAGCTGCAATCACATTTCGGGTGAGTGGACCGATGGACGACTTACGCAACAGAAAGTTGAACGCCTTTGGTCATTTCGAGGCGGTTAGATCAGTCTGCTTCGTTAACAGCAATTGAACGAAAGAACGGAACGATTGGTCGTCGATGATCTCCGTTGCGTGTTTTATACGCGCGTCGCAGACGACGAACACAAACAATCGCGAGAGTGGACGGCCCCGTCCAAACATTCGCGTCTCGCGGCCGGACGACCTTCGATCGGCCACTCTCTCCACTTGTGGTTTGTGTGCACGTTCGGGTTGGGAACACGGAACAGCAACATTTTTTCTGCAAGCGGACAGTCGCACGAGTTCCACGTGTTCGATCAAGATAAAAGACAAATAAAGGAAGCGTCTCTGTGCACACTTCATCTATCTGCCGATCTTTTCGACCGTTTGAACACAAAAGGAACGTTCTTTAAACGTCGCCGTCTGTCGCTATCACGCCCGCAGCCCGCATTCCGGTCGGGAGTTCAATCACCGACGAACACAAGCGGTGAACGAACACGTGACCTCCCTTCAATGTTTGCCTGCTCCTAATCAACATTCCGTCCGGTCTGCGACAACATGAAACCTTTTCAACCAGCAACGACTCGAATGTTTTGCGTAAAAACAAGCCCGGCTTCCGCCCACTGGCCCGACGATTCGCTACAACCGTTCAGCGCGCACGTCACTCGCTTCCTCCGCTTCCTCACTTGCAAGTGTGCGGGAGGTGGTCGATGAACAAAGAGGAGTGGCCGCTAATCGGATTGCGCAAACGCAAGCGATCGCTTTGGAGTGATCAGAAATGAGTGAATTTTAATCAAAAATCCTCCGTTTGTCGTTGTTCTTTAATTAAACTGAGCAGCGTTTCCGTCGACCGTTCGCTTTTTGCGGCCGCTTATCAGTTGGCGAGGCTCCCTCGGGGGTCGCCGTTTTGCTCGACGATCGTTGTGCGGAGGCCGAGCTGCCGGATTCCAATCGGGGAGTTCCGCAGAAAGCGAGCGGGCGGAATGATGAACCGATGGCCATGGCCCGTGCCTCAATCGATTGATCATTCGCGTCGACGAATTCAACGAGGTCCTGCTTGGCTTTTTTCGTGGACTCCACGCTCCCCGGAATTGTTTTCGAAACGGCCGGGCGTGGAGTCCCCCGACGAAAAGCACAGACACACGCACAAAAGAAACGAAAGAAACGAGGTGATAAGGCGGGACAATTAAAACGGCCGCCCGTGATGCAATCCGGCCGTTTGTCGCTCCGCAACGTTCCCTTCCGTTCCGTTTACGTTGTTCTTTGTCTTCATTTCCTCTTTTGGTCCAATAGGGTGTTTCGAAGTCCAAATGATGAGGATCGATCGCTTCGTTCGTTGTTCACGTGTGTCGCGCGATTCGTAGGGCGACAGTTCACGAGCAAACAGCAGGCGGGTGGTCGCAGAGACCCGCGGGTTTCCAGTTTGATTCCGCGGGCCGCTTCGTCGGCCGAACGCTTTGTTCCCGCTGGAGTGCGGGCGGGCGGGTGTCTACCGGCCGTCATTGTCCCTTCATCCTCCGTCCGAACGGAATTATGCAAACCGACTGTGCGAGTGAACAACGGGCGCCCATTTTTAAAGTTTGTTTTCCCGAAATGGCGACCGGCGGCGGTTCGAAAGACCACGCGTCGTCGTTCTTTGAGCTCCTGCCTCCTTTCATGAACTTGCTCGCTCATTCGTTCGTTTGTTCGTTCAATCGCTCGCTCGATCGTGTTTTCCATTTCGTTCATCCGTCTGCTTGCTTCAGCCGGGCGGAATGACGACGAAGCCGGTCTTCACGATTGTCCCGGCCGAAAAGCCGAAGCTCGTCGCCGTCGACCTCGCGGCGCCGCCCGCCTTCAAGGCGGAAATCGCGTCCGTTGGCGACTCCTCGGCGGCGACCGCGAGCTCAATCGATGCGGTCGCCCCCGTCGTTCCGTACGTCGATCACCGACCGGACGGCCTTTCGTGAGTTCGCCGGCGAGCCCTCGGCCACCCACCGCCCTCTGCTGCTTGTGTGTTTAGAACGAAGGCGACTTTGATCAATTTCTTGAATGTTTGCTTCGAATTGGGATGCAATGAATTCTTTCGCTGGTGTTTAGGGAATGATCGGGCCCGGCTGTTTGAGTCTGCCGTTGGGCTTCCAGCAGGGCGGTTTGGTGGTGTGTTGAGCAGCGGAAGCACCCTCCAATTCTGCTCGTTCAGGGCGGTGCAATCCTGGTCGTTGTTCTCGGCTTTCTGAACAATTACTGCATGTTGCAACTGTGCGAATGCTCGCAGCATTTGGCCCGAAGGTTCGTCTTCGTCTACTCTTCTCACTTCATTCGTTCGTTCGTTTAGAAAAGGCCGCGTGCTGGATTACGGGAATGTCGCGTACGAGGCGTGTGCCAACAGTTTCAAGGGATTTCGGCGGTACAAACACGTTCTTAAGTACTCTTCGCTTCTTCGAATCTCTTCTATTCCGATTTGTTTGAAGATTCATGTGCAACGGCTCGATCGTCGCCCTGCAAGTCGGGATTTGCTCCGTCCTGTGCGTCTTCATCCTCGAACACGTGCGGCAGATCGTGGAGGAGCACAGCGGCTTTCGGGCCTCCACCG
The DNA here is from genome assembly GCA_024699865.1 of Aphelenchoides fujianensis. Classification (NCBI taxonomy): domain Eukaryota; kingdom Metazoa; phylum Nematoda; class Chromadorea; order Rhabditida; family Aphelenchoididae; genus Aphelenchoides; species Aphelenchoides fujianensis. The sequence continues at coordinate 51,939 of JAMPIO010000147.1, read as the reverse complement.
CCACGTGGAACTGCATCCTGCTGGCGCCGCTACTCGCCATCAACGTGATTCGGACACTCCGCACGCTCGTTGGCTTCTCGTCGTTCGGCAACGTCGTAATGTTGATTGCTCTCGTGTACATCGTTCAAGTACGTTCTTTCTTTTATTGAAGCCTCTGTGATTTGTTTCTTTAGTACCTGATCCGACAAGCGCACGATCTCAGCCACCTGCCGCTGTTCACGTCGCTGGACGGCTTCCTTGTCGCTTCGTGCACCGTCCTGTACTCTTTCGAGGGGCAGGCATTGGTTTGTTCCTCGTGTCTCTTCAATTCATCAAGTGCTTGCAGATTCTTCCAATGGAGAACAAAATCCGCTCGCCGCGGAAGATGTTGGGACCTTTCGGCGTGCTCTCGCAAGGGATGCTCATCGTGACGCTGCTCTACGTCCTGCTCGGCCTGCTCGGCTACTCGACGTACGGCGAGAAGGTGCAGGGGAGCATTTCGTTGAATTTGCCCGACACGATGTCCGCTTTCCTCTCTTCCATCGATTGCATTGCCGGGTTGCAGGGAAACCACCGTGCTGAAGGCGATCTTCGTCGTCACGGTCTACTCGGGCTTCGGCCTCCAGCAGTACGTGATCGTCGACATGACGTGGCCGTTCCTCCGCGAGAAGCTGGGCTTGGAGACGACCGTTTGGTGGAAATCGTACTCGTCGGAGGCGGTCTTTCGCACGTGCTTGTTGCTTTTCGAATGTTCGCCCCCTTTTTTGTCCAACACTCACCCACTGCTTTAGTGATGATCTCGATCGTCGTTCCTACGCTGGACGAGTTGATCCCGTTCGTCGGAGCAACGGTGGGCATGTTGCTCGCTCTCGCCTTTCCCGCCATCATCCACTCGCTGACGTTCGCGCCCGAGTGGGCGGCCGAGTCGCGGCCCGACCGCTGGAATTGGCGCCTGATCGGCGGGTTGAGTCGAAACGGCGCCCTCCTGCTCGTCGGCCTCATTTGTGGCGGCGCCGGTCTGCGGTTCAACATTACGGAGATTATTCAGCGGCACGTCGCCTAATTCGATTGAGTTCTTTCGGTGGAAGAATGAGCAAAATAAATCCATTTTTCATCGTCCACGAGCATTCACGTGAAGCCCGGAACGACGGAAGCCGGCAGCCGAACGCTCCGCCGCTCTCCCGGCGACCAGCCGGCGGTCACAAGTGCGTAAACAAACGAACGACGGCTGCTGACGACAGCCGAGTGGTCGTCCGCTCGAAAACGCCCCGTTTGGTTCGTGGCCGCTTGCAAACTTCGGGGCGCGGCCGCAGCTGTCGGAAGCCCGGCGTCTCGCGGCGGCGCGACCGCGTTTGCGCAGCCGCCCGCTCGTTCGGCCGTTCGGCGACGAGCGGGACGGCGGGAGAGGATCGAAGTTCGCTGGCTGGCAGATTTGGGCGAATATTTAAGCTCCAACTCGTCTCCATTCGCACATCCTCTCTTGAATCAATTGCTCGAAGCATGCAATCGATTCGCTTCGTCCTCGTGGCCGCCGTCCTGCTCGTTTCGGCCGCTCATGCGCGCCAGTTCCTGCTCACGTCCATCGCGCGGGCGGCGATGAAGAACGCGCAGCCGGGTAAGCGGAAGAAAGAATCAATCGAATTCTTTCGTTGTTGCAGCGAACCAAAAGATGCGCGTGACGGTGGCGCGTTGGGGCGAGGATTTTGGCCTCGGCGACCAAACGGGCGGCGCGACGGGCGGCGACGACGACTGGGGCTTCGGAGACGACGATCAAGCGGGCGATGCGGGAGGCGACGAGCAAACTGGAAGCCAAACTGGAGGATCGACTGGAGGGCAGCCGGGCGGCCAGCTGGGCGGCGGAATCGGCGGCTTGACGGTCGGCCTCTTCGACGCGATCACCTCCTTCGTGCACAACGTCCTGGTGGGCGTCTTCGAGTGCCTCAACCACCTGCTGAACGGCATCCCCGGCGGCTCGGCCGTCATGGGCGGCTTCGTCCAGAAGGTTCGTTTTCTCTTGCTTCCCTTTCTCATTTCTTTTCGCTCCAGTTGGTCACCTCCGCTCAGCACGGCACCCGCCAATCCCTTCATCAATTCAAGCAAATGCCCCAGCCGCAGCGGAAGGCGATCGGCGGCCTCGTGATGAAGACGGTCGGCAACTTCGATGCCTCGCTGCGACGTTCGTGGTCAAGACGTTCCATTCAAAAGAACCTCCTCGTTGCAGAGCAATTGGTGAAATTCAACGGCCACGAAGCGGCGGTGCGCAGCGAGCTGCAGCACGTGAAGCGCGTCCTGGAGCAGCCGCACGCCAACGGCAACCAGCTGCTCCAGCAGCTCCGTAAGGCGGCGCCCAAAGTGAGCGGCGCCGTGGCCGCCAGCTACAAACGAGCGACCGCCGCGTTCCGCCAGCAATTCGCCCGCTTGAACCCCGCGACCAAGACGGGAATCCACAAGGTTCATCTCCAATGAAAGCAAATGACCAGTGGGTTCGCTTGCAGCTCACGAACAACCTGAAGCAAGCCCAGCTCCAAATGCGCTCCGTGCTCAGCAAAGCGACCCCGCAGCACAAGAAGGCGCTCGGCCCCGTCCTCAACGTGCTCAAGAACGCGCACACGAGTGAGTTCGAAGAAGACAGAAAAGAAGACGCTTGTTCGTGTGCTTTTAGTGTCCCACACCCTGCTGTAAGCGATCCATCGATCGATGGAGGGAGATTTCTATTGCCCACTTCTAAACATTCCGTTAATTCGAATGTATACGAGAATAAACGCTGCAGTTTTATTGACGGAAAGCGGTTGATGCTGGGGACTGACGGGCTCTGTCCGTTTACTTTCCGTAGCCCCCATACGACGAGGCGGCCGGGCGGTAGGCAGACGAAGAAGAAGACGAGTCGTCGTTCTCGTAGTCCCGATCGTCGGTGAACGCGCCCATCGGGAACTGAACCTGGCTGGACGGGGCGAAGATCGTCGCCTCGCCGCACGACGACCAGCAGTAGCCGCTAGGGATGCCCGGCTCTCCTAAAGAGAAGACTGAGTGCTGAATAGACGAGCAGTCGTTTACCTGGCGGTCCGTTCACTCCGATTCCGCCCGCACGTCCCACCTGCAAACAAGCAGATGAAAGAGATGAGTGCGGAGAAGAGCGAACATTGCCGGGAGGTCCGCGCAATCCGCTGTGGCCGTTGATACCCGGGGGGCCAAGGACGTTCGACGGGCGACCGGGGAGTCCTAAAGCGAACGTTCAGTTGCGTTGAAGCGGCGGAGAACTCACCCGGCGGCCCGGTCGGCCCGCGAACGCCCGACGGCCCTTTTGGCCCCTTGATTCCGACTCCAGCGACCACTGTGTCGCCCGGAATGCCTCAAACAAGTTTTGTGAACTAATTGATACTTGATTTCGCTCACCCCGAACGCCGTCGATGCCCTGCTCGCCCGGTGGCCCTGCCGGACCGATCTAAAGCCAGCGATTCGAGCAGCGGTCACAAGAAAGAAGTGCACGAACGTTGCCGACCGGCCCCTGCTCTCCGTCCACGCCCGGAGCTCCCACGCCGCCCCTCGGCCCTGCCGGCCCCGGCAATCCTCTCTCGCCTCAAACAGAACGTTTGAATAAAAAAGGAGGAAGTCGAGAATGTACCTTGGAATCCTCTTAAGCCCGGCGGACCTAAACGAACGTGAAGTGAGTGTTCGGCCGTCCGCACAGTCACCAACCGGCTGGACACACGATGCACGGCGGATCGGGCATCGGATCGAGCGGCAGGTCGAGGCCGTCTACTCCCTAGTGCAAAACAGATTAGAAGCCACCATTCGCTTGCTTACAGGTTCCCCATTTTGACCAGGCTCGCCGGGCATCCCGTCGTCACGTGAAACAAAGCGAGAATTGCTGGAAGGAAGAAGAAGCGACTTATCCGGAAGTCCCATGTTGCCCGGCAGGCCGGTGGGGCAGCGAAGGGCAGCGCATTCTGCAACGAGTGGTAGGTGGATGAGCAAAAGAAAGAAAGAAACGTACTGCTGCACTTTGACACGACGGACGTCAAAAAATTCGCGGGAGCTTGACGGGGAACGCGCACACGGCGGCGCGCGTCCAAAATTTCGGACCAGATCGAGTTCGAGAGCGACTAAACAACGTCAGTAAATAGGTAAAGCATTTAGACATCGTTAATGTCCGTTAGACACTCGTTACTCTTAATTACGCATTGCAAAGAATCTTCGAACGCACCCGAAAGTTGGCCATCTTGAAGGCGGCCGTTCGCTCCACATCGGCGGTCCGTCGCAGCAGAAGGGTCGTCGAGCAAAACAGGAGCGTTACGGTCAACAACGAGGTGCCGATCGCCGCGTAGGCGAACCGCTCGAAGGCGGCGGCGCGTTTCGCCGCGGAGTCGCCCGTCTTCATCATCTTTGCGGGGCGAAGTGACTTGCGGGCACTCGCCGGCATTTGCATAAATACGGCGCTCGATTCTCTCGACGAGAGGGCGGGCCGGCGGATGGCGCGTGACCCACATTGCGCTGCGAGATCCGTCGGATCGCCCCGCCGAATGATTGCGGTTTCAAGGACACGCGGGTCGAAGTTATGAACTGCGCGAACGCTCCCAATATTCCGTTCGATTCACGGCAATGGCATCCGAAAGAGCAGGCATGAACACAACGGATAAGGAAAGAGGAATGAGGCCATTGAATGACTGGACAGACCGCCCCAATCAAGCTGGCAAATGAGCGGCCGCTCGAGCATTCTGCCAGTTTTTGAATGAACTCCACGCGTAAACAACAACAACGCTCGTCCATTTCGCTCGTCCATCCGCTCGCCTCGCTCACTCGTTTGTTGTGTTCGCTGTCCGAAATGGCGGCTGCTCGCTTCCTGCTCTCCGGCTTTCTGCTCGCGACGGCGATGTTCGGGGCGACGGCCACGCGCGCGTGGTACGACGTGGAGCAGACGTTGACCTGCAACAACCTTCCCTACGACGAAGCGGTGAGTTCTCCCGCTCGCCGTTCCTCTCACTCCCGCTTCTTGCAGACGGTGGCGGTCTACGAGTGGGATTTGGGTGAGTTCTTGCCTTCGTTCCGTTCACTCCTCTCCTCCCGCTTGCAGGCCGCAACGACCTCTGCTACGTGACCAAGAGCGATCAGCGCGGCCAGTGGCACGCGAAGGGCATGGAGGACGACGGCTGGTTCCTGTGGGCGGACGCGCTGCAGGTGTACATGTGAGTTCTCCGTCCTCCCTCTTTCCTCCAATCACTCCTGCCCGCTTGCAGTCGCCACAACTGCAACCCGGATGGCAAGTGGCTCTGCTACTTCCAGCAGCTGGACCGCGGCATTTGGGTGGGCTCGCCCGTCGACTTCCACCTCGTCCGCTTGGATCCCGTGGAGCTGTCGACCGTCAAGAGCGCCGAGTGCCCCGACCGCACCGGCAACAACGACATGACGGTCCTTTGGGAGAAGTACGTGTGCATGTGATTTGTTCTTCCTTCTTGTGAGTGCTGTGTCGATTGTCTTCGGTTGGAATAAAAGTTCGGTTTGTACTCGTGATTGCACTTGTTTTATTCGAACAAGAAACGAAAGGAAGGCGACGGAATACGGAAAATAAAAAAGAATTGAGCTCAACGGAAACAAGTGGATGTACAAAAAGAAGTAAAGAGTGGAGACTGAGGTCATTGTCCAACACGGCTCTCAACGGTCCAAGTCGATGCGCACGGTCGAGTCGTCGGATTTGGGCGACGCCAGCAGGTTCAGCGGACTGATGTTGCCCTGAAATCCTTTCATTACTCCCCATTCTTTCGTGTGTTCACGAACGTTCGACGGGAAGTCGGGCGTTACGGCGGGCTGCACCCGGTCGCCGCGTGTGTACATCGCCTGGACGAAGCCGCAGCCGTAGCCGTCGCCCAGGACGTTCACGCACGTGCGCAGTCGGTCGAGGAACCAGTCGACGGCGATGATCATCGTGATGTCGTCGGCGGGCAGCCCGACGGCCTGCACAACGGAAATTCGGGAGAGGAAGAAGGCGGGAACTCACGGTCAAAACGATGATCATCGTCACGAGTCCGGCCGACGGAATCGAAGCCGCGCCGATGGAGGCGAGAGTGGCGGTCAAGCTGCAGAGGAGGAGTGAGTGGATGGAAGGGAAGGAGGGACAAACCTGACGGTCACCACCTGCCCCGCACTCAACTCGACGCCGTTCAGTTGGGCGATGAACACCGAGGCGACCGCTTCGTACAGCGCGGTTCCGTCCTGCAATCCGAAGGCGATTAGTTGGGATCTTTTGTTTCGGTGTTTGGATCAACAAGGCCTCTTTTGCTTCTTTCTTCTCGCCCATCCGCCGCCTGTCCGACCGCTCATCTTTGGCTCTTTCTTCGCCCTTCCGTCCGACCGGCCGCACTGCCCGACCGTTCGGCTCGAGCGAAAAGATCGCGGCAAAAACGGAGGGCCGGCGGACAGACGGCGGGCGGCGAAAAGATCGCCCGTCTTTGCCGCCCGTCCGTCCTCGCCGGCCGTCTCCCGTCGGCGGCTCGTCGGCCGGTCGGACGGAAGGCCGCCCGCTCGCTGTCTCCACCGACTCCCCATCCATCCTTTGCGATGCTCAGGGCCTTGCGCGGAAGACCCGACGGACAATTTTTGGAAGACCGCTTGGCTTTTTACAAGCCAAAGCGGTCAAACATTCACGGTGGACTCCGTAGCTGAACGCGCCGCTCACCATGTTAATGACCGAGCCGATCGGGAGGACGAACTTCGTGAAGCGCGGCTCCACGTGGTTGTTCTCCTCGAGACAGCGGAACGTCACCGGGAGCGAGGCGGCCGAGGAGGCGGTGCCCAACGCCGTTGCGCCGGCTTGTGCCAAGCCGCGCATGAAGGCGTAGGGATTCTTGCGCGATGCAAGGAAATAGATCAATGGCAGAGTGCCGAACAGGTGGATGGCGAGGCCGAGAATCACCGTTCCCACTGCAAAGAAAAGAAATGAGCTGAACGAGAGAGAGGACGAACTGTAAATGGCAAGCATCTTCACGGTGGCGACGAGATCGGTGATTTCGAGGATCTTGGCGGCGATCAACGACGCAATCCCGACGGGCGAGTACCACATGATCAGTCCGACGATGGCAGCGATCACCACGTCCAACGCGATGAAAAGGTCGGCCAGGGGCTTCGCCGGAGCGCCCACGTACGAAATCACGACGCCCATCGTGATGCAGAAGACGATGATTCCTTGAACGGATGGGTAAATGCGAGTGGATGGAGGAGGACGAACCGAGGACGTTCATTTGATTCACGTAGTGTTTCTCGAGTGTGTACTCCATTCCTTCACTGAGGTTGCGGATGACGTGCGACGTTTCGAGCGTTTGGAAAGACGCCTGCACGATGTTCTCCGGGAAGACATTCCTAAGGGGACGTACAAGGGATGAGTGGAAAGAGGGAACGAACCGAATCAAATCGAGGAACTTGTCCACCGCATCGACGCCCTCTTGGTTCTTGGCGACCATCGCGGAGTGATGGTTCTTGATCGAGGGGTCGCCCGGATGGATCAGAAGCACAAGGATGATGCCCGTCTAAACCAGCAATGAGAGGAGGGGAAAGGAAGGTAAGAACGCACAATGACGGCCAGCGAGGTGGTCATTCCGTAGTACCAGAAGGCGAAGCCGCCGATTCGTCCCGACTGCTTTGCGTCCAGCTGACTCAAACCGGAGATCAACGCCGAGCCGATCAGCGGCAGGATCGTCAGCTTCAGCATCGACATGAGGATCTCGCCGGGGAAGCCGATCAGCTCGATGGTGCGGGGCGTCAAGTGCGCGCCCCGGGCAACAAAGCCGAAGAGAACGCCGACGACCACGCTGAGCAGCGTCAGAATCAACTGCAGGTTGTCCCGCAGGAACGTGGAGCGACCGGAAGGCTTCTGCTTCAAATCGGCGGACATCTTCGGCTGATTGAGGCGAGCCGACGGCGGAGCGGAGATGTTCGGTTGTTCGCCTGAAACAACGAGGAATGAAGACGAACTGAGGATTCACGAAATGATGTGAGCGAAAAAAAACACGGAGAAGAGGAAAGAGATGATTCAAACAAAATCGAATGAGAGGAATGATGTGTGTTGAGTGAACGAATGGTTGTGCGTTGTTTTTAAAGAACAACATGCTTTCGTTTGATCGCGTATCAACCCCAACGGGATTGATCTTCGCGCCCGCCGCGCGCCCGCCCATCAGTCGGAGATCAACCCGTCGCCCGCCCGCCCACTCGCTCGTCATTGAACTCTTCGAAGATCAATTGGGCGAAGCGGCTGGCCGGCGACTCGCCGGCAACAAGCGAGCGGGCACTAGTTGGGGGTCGGCGAGTGACCACGGCGGCTGACCGACCGCTCAAACCACAAAATACGCTCGCCGATTGACCTCAGCGGCCGCCGAGGGAAGGCGGCAGAAGATCACGTGCGTCCGTGTGATCAAAGTGAAACGATCACGAACAAGACGCGATTTCTTCAAGCTTCGATTGATTTCGTTCACGCCGAGTCGTTCGGTGATCTCACGTTCAAATAAACAAGCAGCGGGATTTCACAACCGCAAGCGATCGTCTGAACTTTTGACTCGCGAGCAGACGAGCGACCAAAGTGTTCCACCCAAAGGAAGAAACCATAGTAGACTACGTTCTTCTTCGGCCTTTGCCGTCTTCGAACCGAATGAAAAGAGTGAGGCTCGAACAAACGACAGAACTGTTCCACTCGAAAGGACAATGAATCCTCGTTCATTAACCACCAATCACACGTTCGATCTCAACGAACAGAAAAGAAGGAACTGATCGCTTTGCGAACCAAAAGAATCAGAAGACCGAAACGTCGAAAGGTTCACGCCCAAAACTTTCAGCAACGAAAAGAAAGCAGTAGAGTGGGCGTGAGAAAACCGTTCCGTTGCAAACGAATCGGAAGTCAAAACGCCGCAGTTCGTCGCTCGATCACTCCCGCGCGCTCACCATCAACGGGTGTCAGCGAACGAACACTGCGGGAATTCGCGGCTTGTGAAAGAACATTGACGTCATGGAGAACACGGAAGGTGAAACTGTTTGTTTGAATCAAAGGTGACGGGATCAACTTTCGATTCAACGGAAAGGAGCCTCGATATTTGGACTTGTGAACGTTTGATGCGTAAAATGGGCGATGCAAGCATATAGATGACCCCACAGAACCTCTGGACTGACGGTTCTTCATCGTGAACTAGCAGAACCTGAACAGCCGTCTCTTTCCAGCCGACTAAAACGTGCTGGTCGTGTTTTAATCCCTTTCTGCTCTTCGATCCAATCCTCTTTCGGTCATGTTCACGTTCACGCGCGGTTGTGTCATTAATCGCCCCTTCTCCGCTCGTTCACCCGCCGCCTGCTCATCGAATCCACCTGCCGCCCGCCCGCCCAAGCGACCGGCGGACGAGCAGAACGGAAGCCAATTATTTCGCTTCCGATTGCGCGCGAAATCCGCCGGCAAGTGGGCGGACCGGAGGGGAAAACAGTGGAACGCGCCGACAGGAGGATTCCGACGGAAAGAACAAGTGGTGAACATGCAACCAAACAAAAACGAGTAATCCACGTGTGAATCGCAGGAAAACAAGCGGCTGTGATCGAAAACGCGTGTAGAAGAACATAAAGCAGGTCGACGCTCGGGGTGAACCTCCCTTACCCAAGCGCTCTTTGCTGCCCTTCCCCAAAGGATTGAATGGCGTGAAGTAACGACCTTTCAACAGCCATACCCCACTGCTTTTCATCACCTGGTCGATGAAGGAAATGACAGGCGGAAGAAAGTGGCTGTGTAGTCGGAAAGAGCATTCGCAAAACAGCCGTTCTCAAAACGAACGACGAAACGGAACGCTGTTCACGGGATAGACTACGCTTTCTTCCAATCGATGCTGAGTGAAAGAATAACACACCCCGCTGTTCGCTCTGAACGTCATAACCCACTCGATTGCCGCCCGTTCGTCAAATAATCTCCAGCGAACGCGCGCGATTGATTGCGCGGATCTCCGTTGTCTCCTTTAGCAGTGAGCGGTCATTCGGCGATGTTCTGTTCGATTTTTGAGGGTTTCATAGAAATTATTGGTTTCCTTTAATCGAAGTCGAAAGAAACGCGAAACTGTAAAAAGTGAAGTAAGCGGACCGTTTTCACGTGCCTGCGCATCAATCACACACTTGCTTGCATTGTGATGCCTTTCGCTTCAACTAAAACACTGTTTTTCAAACGAAACGGAGATCAATGTACGCCTTTCAATGAGCGCACTTCAAATACAGCAGCAAATAATGCGAGCAGTTACTGGTTTCTTGCTTCATCAAAATTCATGAGCTCGTTCGGTTGCAAGAAACAATCTTTCCCAAAAAGTCGTCGATGCGTGCATTTCCATGAAACGTTCGAAAAAAGTAAAAGGTTGCTGAACAAGAAGTTTTGAAAAGCAGTCTGCTCTTTCAACACCCACAATAGCGATCGGCGGAATGCAAGCACTGTTTACTGCTGAACACGAACAAACAAGCAAGAGTTGCTGACAGGTTTCGGAAATAACTATCGGCGTTTGACTTTCGAGTGTGAAGTGAGAAACAAGCCCGCCATTCCTGGATTCGTGAACCGAACGAACACTTCCCGATCTCGTCGTTAAGTACGCGGGTCCGCAACGAGTTCGCGCACAAAAGAGGAACAAAACGCGTGCACTCCGCGTGTTTGCTCACTTCGTTTCATCGAATTCAAGGCATTGATCTCCTGGTTCGTTAGATGAAGGTGGATGGAAGTGGAGACCGAAATGGAGATCGAATTCCTGCCCACCGGTTGCCAAACAGCAACGACTCGTGCACTTCCATCGACAAACCCCGAGCACAGCACGACAAAGAGGGACCAAAAACCCCCGGTTTGAATCGAATTTCGAGCCCGAAACTATCGAAACGATCTTGATCGCAAAGAGACCGAAAATTCGTGTGATCCCGATGCCGGCGGCCGGTTGCACTCGATGGGAACGACCCAATTTCCCGCCGGCTACTCGATCCGTCGATGGGTGGACTTTGGCGTCGGAAGCAAAGTGCATGGCGGGCGGCGAGAAACACACGGGCACGTGAGTCAGCGAATAGAAACCAGGCGGCAGAACAAGAGAAGAACAAGGAGTTTGAGGCAAAAGCGGTAAACGGCGTGTTCGCACAAGAAACGAACAGTTTGCATCACGCAACATTAGATTGAACGCCCGTTGACAGCCGAACGGCAGTCAGCACAATAGACACGAATCGTTCCCGTCGACAGCCGTACGAAGCAACGAATCACGTGCACTCGCCTGTCGACCGACCAGGCGGTCGGGTGTCAAACGGCCGCCGTCTTCTCGCTAATCGCAAATGCAAATCCCCGCTAGAGACCGGCCGTCCGGTCGACTGTTTCGTATCGCCGACTGGGAGATTCTTTTGTTTCGTTTGATTGGCGGAGTGATCAACCGGCGGCTTCTCTACGCCAACCTCGATCCCAGCCGCCGGGAAGCTCATGAGTGATAGAAGTACGCAAACAACGTGGAGCGAAGTCGTTCCATTCGTTTCCTCTCGGCTTCTGTCTTTGTTTCGTGCTTTGTCTCGAGAGGAGAACGAGCGCCGGTGAGGAGATTACCGGCCGCTCCGGCCTCGGCCAGAACGCCCACGTCTCGTTGTTGGGCGGAGTAATTTTTAAAGACGATCACTCGAAGAAAGAAGTGCACGTGGTCGGAGCGGAGCGCGAGGGAGTGACCGTTGGCCGCTCTCCCGCCCGCCCGCCCGCCCGTCGGATTGCACGTGCACAAACGAACCGACGGGAAGCGGAAGGAAGACGGGTGTTTGTTTTCTTCCGTCGACTACAAACTCCGGTCGCCCGCCCGCTCGTCTCGGAGATCAAAAATCGGACCGTCCAGTCGGTCGGCGGGTGGCTCGTGGGAAATTCTGGCTGTCGGCTGTGATTTTCGTTGCGGATGTTTTTGTCTCGGCACTCGCGAACTTCGGAAGTGCAACTGCGGAGTGTCGAAAGTTCAATCGGCTTCTGAAGAAGCGCTAAAGATTGGGTAGGAGATATCGAAGAAAGGCGAGTGAAAAGAACAACCAGCAGTACGCGTGATTCGCCTCAATACCTGCTTGAAACGATGATTTTAATGCAAAGCAAACACAGAGGACGAGAAGTTCATCCTCAATTCACTCCATTCAGTTCCATGCCGTTTCCTCTGCTTTCCGCCGGACCACAAAGCAGAGAACAATCGTGCGTTTCGGGAAGCGGCAATCCCACGAATTCGGCGGCCTTTCCCGGCTGCTCCGTTTTGTTGTTGCGATTTCTGCTTCCCGTTCCGCCGGCTTCTCCGTTGAACACGTGGACTCCAGCCGATGGAACGGATCCTTGGCCACTCGCGCCCTCTCACGCACTTGTCCGCCGTGGAGGTGAAATGGACGAAATCCGACGAACTGGAAGTTCCCAGCGCTCTCCGCCCTCTCCTTGGTCGAGGACTACGGTAGGGATCTTTGGAGCGGTACGTGGAATAGTCGCTGGATTGGCGGGAACCGGCGGCGATCTCCGGGAAACTCGAGGAGTGCATTGCTCCTCCTCTTTCTCTCACTTCTACCGGCTATAAAAGCTGCCGGTTGGGCGAAAGGTGATCGAAGATTAATTGGACTAAGAAAACGTCCTCTCCGTACTCTGCTCAGATGTCCGCCACAACAACGATGGCCGCGACAACGACGACCCTCGCGCCGTTGGACGGTCCAACAGAAAGTCCGCCACTCTCGCCCCTGTTGTTCTACGAATACTTGTTCCTGAACGTCTCCCTCACGCTCAGCCTCTTCTCGCACGCCCACCTGCTGTACCAATCGCTTTTCAACTACAAGGAGAAATTCAATGCGAACATCTACTACAACATGTTCTTCTGGTGCCTCTCATCGGCCTCTGCCGCGTGGTACAGCGGCTACATGACCTTCATGAAGTCGCGGATGGGTAAGAGAGCAAGAGAGATGAATGGAATGACCGCCTTGTGTTTGCAGGCTACCAAATCATGCTTTCCGGGACGATCTTTGCGGCTTTCGCGGTGGGAGTGACCGTCTCGGTGACCTTCTTGCTGATCGACCGTCTTACCATCTTCTTGATGCCGATGTTCTACCGACGGAACAAAATTCGCTTTGCCGTCGTCTCGATTCTCGTGTGCATTGGCTGCGTGTGCTACTCGGGACGGAGCCTTCCTTCGAATCTCTTCAAGGACTATTCTTGGGGCGACGGTAAGGAGACAAATCAAAGAACGGAATTGATGGATTGCTTGTAGGCTGCAACTCGTACAACTGCATTCTCCTTCAACCATCTGCCTCGGCCAATCCACCTCCGCCCGGCTTCTCGATCAACGTCCGCTTGTGGGCGGGGATCATCAACGTCCTGCTTTCCATCTTCTTCGAGGGGATCCTCCTCAAATACGTCTCGGCGTCGCAGAATCGCGGCCACTTTCGCAAAGCGAACTACGTGACGTTGGCGGGAGCGATCAGCGAGTTCTTGTGCAACTTCGTCCCGTCGATGGTGTCCATCGTGTGCACCTACTTCGACCTCCCGCACTGGCAGGTGGTCGGGCCGTACACGACGGTTGCGGTCGCCGTGGACGGCCTCATGACCGCCGCTCTCTACCGCTTCATCATCACGGCGAATGCCCGCAAACAGCGCGTCGTTTCGGTCGCCCAACCGACGACCTTCTCGTCCGGCAAGGTGAACGGCACGACGAAGACGGCGGCGTCGCTCCCCGCCTCTCCAACGACGGCCGTCCCTCTCGGCCCTTCGGTCGGTGGAGTCCTCCGCCATCCGCGCGTCACCGAGCTGCAGCGAAATCCGGCAGCTTCCGTCTAAACATTTGCTTCTTTTTCTGCCGGTTTGTAAGGCTGCCACAATTCTTATTTGTTTGCTCCGCTTTGAAGTTCAATAAACAGACGTTACTTAAAGCGACCTTCAAATTGTAGTCCAGTGCAGAACGTAGTTCGTAATCAAAAGACCGGCGGCAGCATTGCTACAAACTTTAGCGAAATTTCAATCCTCGACGATCGCTGGGATCGAAATACAAAGTGGTAGGGAAGACGATACGGACTTCCGATCTACAGATCACTACAATTTTGAGATTGGCAAACGACGTAAACAACTGAAAGACCCGGCCGCCATTAATTTGATTAGCGTTCTTTGAAGTCGTCGTTTGGTACTCGTTGACCAGGAAATGAACTGCCGATCGCGTTATGACAATCAAAATTAGGCCCGCATCTATCCCCTTTACAGTCCAGTGAGTCATTAGAAGAAAAGCCGAAATCAACGCACAATTGATGTTGTTCGTTCGCCGTTCAAAAAGCAACCATTTCTTCCTGGTAAGGGTCAGTAAATCGAATTACTGCCCACTGTTTGGTCCAAATGAAGCCAGAAAAAGCGGAAGAAACATGGCTTCAGAAGGCGGTGACCGCATAATTCACTTTCTTTAACGAAACGCCCGTGGTGCGGAACGGTAGAAGTGGGCAGTTTGGACGATGACGCTCGGTTTTACCGGCTATTGTTTTGAGAGGTGAAAGTAGATGGTGAAAAAGCATGGCGTAGACGAATTTTTACCACAATCGCGTCAACCATCTCCTAATGGATTACCGTTAAGACGTGTGCAATGCCACTTCTGCTTCCCACTCATCCGATCCTCTAGCGTAGCGTTCTTTTTGCTTCCGTTCGGTCTGCGTTGTATCCAACAGTGTAGTCTGTACCCCTTCAAATTCACCGCTGCAGGATGAAAGACGAGGGCGGGAATCTCGAAGGATTTTTCGCGTGGGAACGGTGGCCGCAATCGTGTTTCGTCGTCGCGCCCGTGCAGATTCCGTTCTTTCATTCATTCGTCTCATTCATTCTTGCAGCAAGCAGGCAGCAGGTGGTATTCGAAGGATGAGAGTGGAAGAGGCGATCGTCGGCGTCGTCTTCTTCGTGTTCGGTTCCGCTGGGATTCTGCTGCAAGCGGCCATCGTCTTCGTGAGTTCTGCATTAGTCATCTAGCAATTGTTTCTTGTGTTTAGTTGTTCCTGAAGTCGAAAAGCTACAATAGGAATCCCTGCTTTCGGATCATGGCGTCGCTCGCACTGGCGGACTTGATCCAACTGTTTCCGCACATCTACGCCGCCGTGAAGATCTTCGTTGGATTCGGCGGTCATCCGTTGATCGAAAAGGTCCCTCCTGTAGATGCTTTGAATTATTTGATTGTTGTTCAGATCCTCGGCTCGGTGGGCAGCGGCTGCTGGAACACGACGATCGCGCACACGGTCGTTCTGGCCGCCAACCGGCTGACGGTCGCCGCTTCGATTCGCCAACGCGTCGAGGCTTCGTTGCGCACTTCGAACGTACAAAGGAGGAAGGATTCGTCTAATCACTCATTGAATTCATTCAGTACATGATCGCACTTGCGTGGGGCGTTTGCGTTGCCTTTTGCATCGCCTACTTGTTCACGAACGTCGACGTGATTTACGACGACGCCTACTACACGTGGAATTTCGTAACGAACGATAACTCCACAACGATCGTGCCGTTCGTCGAGTATTTGCTCGACGTTGGCCTTTCGGTTCTCGCTTTCGCGATCTACTTGGTGATCGTCGGCATTCTCTATAAACAAGTGAGTTCTCCGTTCATTGGTTTCCGTTGATTCATTCGAGTTGAAGTTTCAGCGATCGCGAATCCAAAAGACGACGACGACGCGAATGGCGCGCAACCGGCAGGAGCGGTGGCTCCTCTTCCAATCGGCCTTTCTGTTCGTCCTCTCCGTGGCTGTCATCTTCATGTGGCACTACGCGTTTGCGATCTTCCCGAACGATCGCTTCACCACGTTCGGCACGAACCTTGCCGGCATTCTCTACTGCTCCATTTCGCCGGTCATTTATTTGAGTGCGAGCAAGTGAGTTCTCTTCGGCTTTTGCGGCGGGGTCGGTGGGAACAAACGGAAATTGTGGCCGAAAATAACCCGCCAGGAGTCCGAAAGTTCGGCCGGAAAGCGGTGAGAATCGCACGGACGGCAGGGAGTGTCGTGACGTCAAATCCGTTCAATTGTTTTGTTTCTTTGGACCCAACCGCACGACACTTGTGGGGCAAACAACCAGTAAACTGATTTAAATACTGAGGACAAAACCTTGACCATTCGACCTTTCAACAACCGACTGCTCACGACAATCCTGTTTCAGGTTGATGCGGAAGAACATGAAGCAGCTGCTGGTGGAAACCTTCACGACGGTCTGTCCGCCCACCCGCCGCCTCGTCGTCTCGACCACCGCCCAGCTGCACACCTCGCGGCTGCCCAACTCGCCGAAATCTCACGTCTTCTCGCACAGCCAGCGATCTCAAGTCTTCTGATCACCAACTCATTAAACGATTGCTTCCACGAATCCCGTTGGCTCGAAACAATTCGGCGACGGTTCCCACCAAAAGCAAGCGGCTGAAAAAGAGTCGAGCGTCTGGAAAACTCTCGTCTTTCTCACGGCTTTCTACCTCGTCCGGAGATTACGGTCGAGTTCGAAGCAATGGCGGGATTTCCGGTTAGTCGGCCGTCGATCAGGATGTTGTTGGTTTGTTGCGTGTAGGAAAATCGAGTGTTGCGAAAAGAGGAAATCACGTGAAAGCGTCGACACGCGAACAGCTTTGACCTCGGCTATCGAGAGGAAGAAGAGCTCGTTCTCTTCGTTTATTTCATTTGTAATCATCCGTGCTGCCCGTTTCACTTAACTGGGGCCCCCGAGCACAAAGCCCAAACTCCCGCAGGCTACACACCAAATGCTCGGCCGTTTGTACTCGACTTCCTCGCTGTTAATTGGGTTTGCTTTTTTGATTACGTCGTTTCGACGTCCTCCGGCGGAAGTCGTCAGCAAACGAAACCAAGCCATAGACGGCGCATCCCGCTTCGAAATTCACGAACAAGCAGCGAAAAAAACGCAATTGGAAATGCGCGCCGTTTTCCCACCACTCGGTCGGCCGGTGAGAATCGAAGGTAAACAAACTGAACAAAGAGGAGAAGACGCGTGCAGGTTGTTTGTGAAAAAAGCAACTAGAGGTCTATTCGAGAGTCACGACATCCCTCCATCCATCAACCTCTCGATGTTCAAAGTTTCGAATGGCCTGCTGGTGACGGACGAGATCCCCGCACGGCCGCCGTCTCCCGCACGAAACGAGCGGCCGGTCGCTACTTCGGCTAATGGCCACGTCGCGAACGGCAACAGTGCGCGAGAACAAGCGAATGGACGAGCCGCTCCGCCCGCGGCGACTCGCCGCTCGCAATCTCGACCGACGGCGCGACCGCGACGCCCGCCGTTGACCAAACGGTCGACCGTCAGCGTCAACGGAGTTCGGGAGAAAACCGGGGACCAACGGAACGGAGCTGAGAGAAGAGCGGAAGAGAAGCGAGTTTTAAAGCAGCTAATGAGTGATTCCTCTTGACCTCCAGGAACGACCGAAGGACGAGCGAAGCGGCGAACGGCGTGGCGAATGGCGTGGCGAAAAAACCGAAGCCTCCAAAACGGGGGTTTTCGGTCGAAACTCACGTCTCTTTGGTGCAAAAATTCGTCCAATCGCATCGCTACAAGGAGCCCCAACAAAACCTGCTCACCAACTACTTTGTCGGGAACGAGCTGCACGGAATTCAGCAAGTGTTGAAGGCACAACTTATTGCAATCGAAGGCCTATGCAATCCTTCTTGTTGCAGGCGCAGAACCGGCTGGTGCAGATCGTTTGGTCGATCATCGTGGTCGCCTTCTGCATCACGGCCGCCCGCACTACGTGGAAAGTCGTCCACGAGTACCTGCAGGATCAAACGGCCACCTCGTACATCATCAAGCAGTCGAAGCGGCTCGAATTCCCCTCCGTAATCATGTGCCCGAAGAATCCGGACGCTCTTCGGCTGCACGACGTCGAGCGGGACGTTCGGCGGCGCATTCCCGACATTTCGAACGCCACTTTTCGGCGGCTGGTCGCCTACGCGATCGCCGACGGGGGCTTCGCGAACATGAATCCCTTCATTCAGAAGATGAACGAATCGGACCACGAGCAAATGACTGCCCTGCTTCGGCAGTGGCGCGGCAAACGCACCACCCACGGCTTCTACACCGATCTGTTCGAGAAGCACGGCTATCGATGCGAGGATGTGAGCAGAAAATAGGTAGATGAATGGGATGATTGCGCTGTGTTCAGATGTTCAACACGTGCAAACACGGCGCCGAGCGGGTGCCCTGCTGCCAGCTGTTCACCTCGCACTACGTGATGCTCCGCGGCCGGTGCTTTCGGCTGAACAAACTCTTCCAAACCGACCCCGACTATCAGGGCCGCCTCTACTTGGGGATGAACCAGCTGCCGTCCACGTTGATCGAAAAGAACGGGCTTCAGGTGGGCAGAAGGCAGCATTCCGTTGGATCATTTCCTGATCTCGCGATTGCAGCCCCAAGTGATCGCGTACATCGCGGATCCCCGCTCCGAAATGTCGACCTTCCCCCGCTACTACATCCAGCTGAGGGCCTACAATTACATCTCCGTTTCGTTGCGAGTGGTCCGCATGCTGAAGAGCTCCTCCCAGTGCTATCCGAACGACGAGACGCGCGGTCGATCGGCCTGCTACTTGCGCAAATGGCTGCACACGCGTCTCGTGGAGCCGCACAACTGCACTCCGTTTTACATGCACTACCGCGCCTCGTACACGAACATCTGCGAGCCCGGACTCGTTGCTCGCAACTACGAGGACGTCAGCAATGTTGGGCTCAATGGAACGAAGGCAA
Source organism: Aphelenchoides fujianensis (assembly GCA_024699865.1). NCBI lineage: Eukaryota > Metazoa > Nematoda > Chromadorea > Rhabditida > Aphelenchoididae > Aphelenchoides > Aphelenchoides fujianensis. The sequence continues at coordinate 33,258 of JAMPIO010000147.1, read as the reverse complement.
GCGAAGGGAATAGCTGAGGTAATTGAAGATAACGCTCGTTAGTGCCTTCCCTCGTGCTTCCGCCACGACCGGCAGTACACGCTGTACACGAGCGAGAACAAGCCCGGCCGGATTCGCTTCCAAGAGACGGACATTCCCGACTTTCGGCTGGAGATCGGCTATCAGGATTTGGAGGTGCCTTTATTTGTCTCCATTTGTTCAAGCACATTTCTTTGCAGTACGAATATTACGAGGAAATCGTGACCACCTCAGTTCCGGGCTTCATCTCGGAGATCGGCGGGCAGTTCGGCCTCTTCGCCGGCGTCACGATCATCACCGTGATCCAACTGCTGCTCAACCTCGCGATGCTCGTCGGGGAGCAGCTGAAGCGCGTGTGGGCGTACGTTCCCCGCGTGAACATCGGCATCCAGCCGAAGAGGACCGTGACGACGGATGCGAGTGGAGAAGTCGTGTGATTTATTGGGCGAAAGAATAAACTTAAGCGGGGAATAAGATCAATAGATGTATTTGAAGAAAAAAAAACGGTTCATTCGGCCGCCTCCTCGCCGACTTCGGCCACCTCGTCCGTCAAGTCGGGCAGCTCTTTGCCGCGCGTCTCGGGCAGCAGCAGCGTGAGGGCGGCCGCGACTCCAGAGCTCACCGCGAAGAAAGCGTTCGGAAGGTGTGGCTCGATGAGGGTCTGCAACAACGAGAAGTAATGCGATCCGCACGTCCAAGAATTCTTTGACGCACCATCGAGCGAACGGTCGGGGCCAAAACGCCCCCCACACGCTCCAGCAAGACGCAGACGCCGATGCAGCCGCTCCGAAGACTCGTCGGAAAGATTTCGCTTCCTACAATCAACAGCAGTGATTCCAATGGCGGGAAAGAAAGTAGAACCGACCGTAGACGTACATGCCGGTGTAGGCGCATGAAATCCCAAACTTCCCAACAAGCCACAGCACGAGCGAGACGGTTTCGTCGTCTACAAACAAGACGTGAATTGATGAAAGGAATGACTGGGACGTACTGATGAAAATGACGCCAACAAAGGAAATCATGGTGAGGAAGTGCATGATGGCGGCGAATCCACGCCGGCCGAGTCGTTCGAGCAGGTACGGCGAGACGAAGTACGAGGGGATCTCGACGAGGCCGCTCAGCACGAAGTTCACGTACATGTCGCCCGCCAGCGCCGTGCTGATCAACGTCAGACCGTAGTAGACAAACGAATCGCAGGTCCAGAGGTAGGCAACAATAGCCGTAAAGAGGACCATCTTCTTGCTCTTGAAGAGCTCGCGGAAGAATTCGTTCTTGGGGCGCTTCTCCCCCATGCCCTTCCGCCCGCCGGCCGTCGAGTGGGCGGCGATCGCCGCGTCGGCCGCCTCTTCGGGCACCGGCGTTCGCGCGAACCGATTGGCCGCTCGGATCCAACGGCGGAGCGCGTCTCGTCGACCGCGCAGCACGAGGAAGTGGAAGCTCTCGGGGATCGTGAACCAATAGAGCAGCCCGAAAAGCAGGGCGGGGACACTCGTCGCCAGCATCAAATGACGCCAGTTGGTGAACACAAAGGCGAACGCCGCCGTCAAGCAGTAGCCGAAGACCCACAGCATTCCGAAGATCAACGGCGCGTACGAGCGGAGCTCTGCAAATCTTTAGACACTCGATTTGGATGGAGAACTCACTCATCGAGACACTCTCGTAGCCGAGAACCCAGTTGGTTATTCCGCAGCCCTAAAGAAGGACGATCGATTGAATGGAGCGGGAAGGAACTCGCGGGTAAAAAGATGCCCTGAATGAACCGAAGGACCATGAACGCGTAGATGTTCGGTGCAAAAGCGGCCGCAATGCCGAATGCGCCCAGTCCGATCAGACTCGTGAGCAGTGCGGGGCGCCGGCCTTTCCTGCAGCCCAAAGGATGAAAGAAAAATGGAGGAGGAGAACGTGCAGATCGGAGAAGCGGCCAATCGTTGAAGCTCCGACCATATTGCCGCCAACGAAGACCATCGCCGCCAAATCGACGAGCGGACTGCCCTCGAGCCGGAACTTAAATCCTAAGCGAACGAATGTGAACGTTCAGCAACGCAATAGAAGACGAGCATCGTCCACCGCTCACCTCAGCGACCATCGTTCCCGCTCGCAGCTCCCGGCAAGCGGCTTCCGTCGTCTCGTTTGAACACGCACGATCTTGCAGGAAAGCAGAGACCATCATCGGAAGGGCGGTGATCGACCAAACGAAGCCCATCGAGAACATGATCCACAACAGGAATGGATTGCAGCTGCCTGAAAGCACGTGGACAAACAAGAGGAAGAAATTAACCAACCCAATGCTTCGAGGATCTGGTCGGGTGTCTGGCTGAGCTCCTTCTTGGTTCCATTGGCTTTCTCTGCGTCCGCGTTCGCTTCTTTCGCGTCCTTTGAGGTCAACAGTGGCCGGATGGCCGCTCGATCCTCCGCTGTGGTCGGCGGTTCGGAGGGGTCGGTCATTCTGCTGAATGAAAAGAAAGGTAAGCAACGAAAGTCCAATCCAAATAGTCGATCCTTGAATTCGAGGCGACGCGGAACTCGCAAACGAACAGAAAGAAAAGAAGTCGCAGGCAGGTGTTTAGCACGGTAAAACCGACTCAAAATTCGCAACGGAAATTCCGAAAAACGTCAATCAAATTTCGAGTGAACGTCCGCTTCGATTAGAATCTCCGTCCCGCGAGTCGTCCGCCCGCTCCACGGAAATCACGATCGGCGCGCAAAAGTACAATGTTTGGAGTCCGGTCGGAAACATGATCAGTAAAGAGCTTCGAAACGTATAAGGGAATCAAGCTACCGCATTTCCTTCCTGATTACCGCGTAAACAATCGATTCTCATTGCTCTCGCCGTTGACCTCTGTAAAGGACGAGCAAACCGAAAAAGTGCGCGAAATTCCCGCCGATCGTCGCCGGTGGACGGCTGGAAAAAAAGAAGACGGCGGCGAGAAGCGAAAGCGATGCGTTATGCTCGTTCGGCTCGTCTTCGAAAACCACCTTCAAGCGAGAAAGCAGGTACCCGTTCACGGTGTAAACAAACGAGAAGCGATGGGTACGTGGAAGTTAAAAAGCGCGGTTAGTTACCGAGTTCATCACCCTTTCTTACGCAAAGATAAGTGATGGTAGTAGCTGTCTTTTTTACGTTCTTTTCTCCAGCCCTCACCAATAATCTTTATTGCTCTCGTCCAACTCCAAGAACCACGCGCACGTTTGAGCATCGATCAACCGTTGCGTATTTTCTGCCTTGCTCACGTTCTTGTGCATTCTTTCTTTATTGTCATCATTCGGCATTCATTGTCAGTTGCACAAGAGAACATTCGTGATCAGAGGAGATTGCAGACGTTCGACTTGGCCCGCGAGTTCTTCTTGTTCGCGTCCAGGATTTTGTTCAGCTCCTCGTAGCCGTCGATCGTGTTGATGTTTTCGTCTGCAACGGACAAACCAATGGTCATGAATAAACCACGAGGAAGCAGGCGGTTCACGAACCTCGTTGCCGATTCACGATCTCCCAAATGGATTTCTTGAAGCTGCGCTTCAGCCGATGGGTTTGGAGCGTCTCGTGGGCGGTGAGGCGGACGGCGGGCGCGCGCTCGAATTCGAAACGCGCCGTCCGCTCGGCCGCCCGCTTCGCGGCGTCGCTCACGAGAATTCCGCCGGCCGTCGTTGCGGCGCACAGCCGAGCGGCCGTTTGGACGCACTCGCCGAACACGCAGTAGCTACAAGCATTCCATTGATCTCATCCATCCGAATGATCGAAAGAACCTCGGAGTGCCCACTTGGACGACGCCCGCCACGACGCTGCCCACGTGCACGCCGCAACGTACAAGGAGGGGCTCTTTTTTGTGCGGATTTTCGATCAGCCGCGCCTTGTACTCGAGGCCGAGGGCCACGTGAAGCGCGCATTCGGCGTGGTCGGCGTGTTCGTGCGGCAGACCCGCCGCCACCACGAATGTTTCGTTCAGCTGAAAAGAAAGAAGAGGAAGCATGGAGGGGAATGAAGCGAATGGTTACTCCTTCGATCTTCACCACCTGCAATCCAAACGATCAATGAAAAACGAGAAGAATGAGGACCTCGTGCAAATGAACCAGCCGATCGTATCGCTGGTGCAGTTCGGCGAGGACGGCGACCGTCTCGTCGGCACTCGAGTGGTCGATCATTTCCTGCAGGTCGGGAATGTCCACGAAGATCACCGTCACGTCCTCGAATTCTTCTGTAATTGGGAAATAAGCAGTGGGATGTTCCATAGGACTTACGAGGCTCCACCGGATGGCCGTCCTCCAACTTCTCGACCACCTGCAGCGGGAGCGACTCGGAGAGCAGCGAGAACGTTCGCTCCTTCAGCTCATCGAGTTCTTTCGTCAGCGCGTTCAGTTTGGCCGTCGTTTCGTCGAGGAGGCGGCTGAAAACAAAGGAAGATGGACACGAACGAACGGAAGCGCCCACTTGTCCTCGACGTCGCTCAATCGCTGCTGATTCATGAGGATGAGATCGCGCGTGGCGTCGTGCGGCGCGAAGGCGCTCAGCTTCAGCCCGAAGGCCGTCAGTTCGGCGACTTTCGTCACGTACGGCGACGCAAGGTACACGACCTGCTCGCCGCCCTCGATCAGCATCATTTGACCTTTGAGTTTCAAATGGGCGGCGTTCGAGACCTCCGCGTCGCCGCTGTTGCCCGAAAAGCTCGTTGCGCTCGTGTCGCCGCTGAACACGGACGTGCACCTGCAGCCGAGACGAAGGATTGGGCGAAAGAAAGGAAGAAACGAACGACGAGTGATGCGAATTGCGAGAGGGCGCGTGCAAGGACGAGGCCGACTGTTGCTGCTGCTGGACGGTCAGCGGGCTGTGGCGCGACTGGAGAATGAAGACGCCGTTGATGAACTCGCAAATGTTCTCGTAGTCCAGCGGGATTTGCGGCCGGTGGATCTCGAAGATGCGCGGAATCGGCGTCCCGACGGCCAGCAGGTCGGCGGGTATGTGTTGGCTGCAAGCGGGCACTTTTTCTCTCGTCCTTCCTCTTCTCTTGACTTGCCGCAACCCCGCCCCGAACTGCAACAAGCGGCAGTCCTTGTTCATGACCAAATGGAAGGGCATGATTTGGGCGAACTCCGCCGTGTTCACTTTCAGCGACCATTCCGTCGAGGCGTCCAACGACGGCCCCTGTGGAATCGGAGAGCGAGCGGGTGCAAGCGGCGCGTCTTTCGAGCTTCCGGTCATCTGAACACTCGATTAGCTTCCTTGAGTTGATAGAAGCGAGTACCTGAATCTTAAAGACGACGTGCTCTTCGACCCGCTCGCCATTGGCCATTTGAACGGTGCGGTGGCTGCGGCCGGCCATCTCCAGCCCGATTTCCATCGAAAAGATGCGACGGGCGATCTCCCGCAGGATTCCCTTGACGATCGGCCACAAACCCGAGCGGCAGCTCAAGTAGTGGACGACGATCGAGCCGTCCGCGTTCTCTTCACAACGAAACGACGGCCCCCGCATGTTCGCCTTGAAGACTACGTGATCGATGAAGTAGTGCAGACTGTCCAGGTTGTTCAGAAAGCCCTACGAACGAGCATTGAAGGTGAAATGAGCAGGTATTCACCTTTAAGTCAGGACTGATGCACCGCAACATCTCGTCCCAGCCTTGCTCGATTACGTACTGCACGAAGAACTCGCCGTACAGCTCCCACACCGCTTCCATCGGCATTTCTGAAGTAAAGAAAAAGAAGTGGGTCATTCAATTTGCGGATGATCCCTCCTGCCCTCTCATTCTTTCTCGTTTGTCCAAAACTCACTGGACAGTTCGGAAACGCACGCAACGATTTTGAAGGTCTCCGCGTCCGGGTAGTGGAAGTTCACGAGATTCTCCTTTCCGGCTTCCACTCCTGCGTGCTTCCTGCAATTGGGTAAGTGGGAACGCGAGAGAATATCGACGTACAGGACGGTCAACCAGAAGTCCTCGCCGTACTTCCGAATCATCAACTGCAAGCGGTTGCAAAAAAGAGCGAGTGGAGAACTCACCTGTCTCAAGCTCTCGTGAATGAACCCGAACTGAAATCGACAGGCCTTTTAAACACACAAAAAAGCGGCAAGCCGCTCACCATTTTCTTTCGTTTAGACGTCGGGTTGCAACTCGTTGTACACACGGCAAATAGACGTGCCGTAAAGAAACGAGTGTTGTCGGCCTGCTAATCCCAGCGTCCATCTGTCAATTGCTTCCATTTCTTTGATGAATAATTAACGAAAGTATAGACGCAATGGGAGCAACCGGCCGCATTTTGCACGCGATCGACCATCTCGTCCGCCGCTAATCCAACGGCCACTCGTTGACGTCGAGCTGGCCTTACGGGCGAAGTTGAACTCTGGACCAACCGAAGAAGCGACATCGACTGACCTTAAATTCTACGGCAGCAAGCAATTAGACTCCAACGAATTGCATCAACACTTGGGTTTATTTTGCTCGTTTAGAGCACCACTCGAATCCACATGTTTAGGAGTGACTTCGCACGTGCACTTTCACTTTGCAGCGCTTGGAAAGGCCGCCCTTCACGGGCGCAAAGCACCAGGCGTTCGCCTTCAGCCCCAACTGCAGCCACACGTCCTCGCCGTACTCCAGCAGCAGGGCGTTCTTCGCGCGGCACGTCTCGTAGAGGGTCAGCTCCTCGTCGTAGTTCAGGGCCTAAGCATCAGGAATCAGTGAAAGAAAACAAGTGGGAAGACGGACGATGTATTTGCGGATCAACTCGCGCGCCCGCTCGTCCACTTGAAGCGCCGCGAACTTCGTCTCGTCGTCGCGGCGGCTCTTCTGCACGAACTCCTCGTACTTCTTCACGATAGTCTAAACAATTTCCAATCAATCGATGGAATTAAAATGAGAGGAACGAACCACGACGCTGGTGTCGTTCTTCTGACCGTACACGGAGAGCTTCGTCTTGATCTCGGCCTTCGTGAGTCCGTCCGCCTTCACGATCTTCAGGACGGCCTGCTTCGTCCGATTGTCTGCCTGCTCGATGGCGGCGCCGAAGAAGCGATCGTAGAGGTCGTTGTGCTGGAGGAAGGCGTCCGCTTTCGGTTTCTCGACGCCGGCGGCCAGCTCGAAGATTTTCGTGAGGACTTCAGTCATCCGCACCGCCCGGCGGCCGCTGCCGAGCGAGCGGAGCGCCGAGAGCAGCTGGAACGTAGAGACCTCCTTGGGCACCACGTAGACGACGCCGTCGATCGTGATCTTCAGCACGCGCTCCTCCTGCGTGCGGAACGAGCGGTAGGCCGTACGGACGGTCTGCAGCTGCTCGAAGCGGTCCTGAACGAGCGGAATGAAGGGAAATGATGAAACTGAGGATTGCCTTCAACTTCGGTAGTTCCGTCGTGATTCGGCGCTTGATCGTGACGAAAACTTCGTCCTCCGGCTTCTCCCGCTCTTCTTGGATCACGCGGATGATCACGCGCCGCTCGTGGGCGGCCAGCGAGCGCAGGAATTGAAGGTAGTAGGACTTGAGCACCGGCTCGGGCAGCTCGTACTTCTCGTTCTCGATCGTCTAGAGGAGAGTCGTTTAGTTGGTCGCTTAACGACGAGTGAACTCACGATCGTCTCGGTTCGAACGGTCTTTGTGCTCGTTTGCTTCGAGGAAGAAGACGACGCGACGGAAGTGGAGGAAGACGACGAAGAAGACGATTGGCGGACTTCTTGCCGCTTCTCCTCGGCCTTCTTCTCGCCGCCGACGACCACGTGCTTCTCGATCGTTTCCTTGTAGATTTTCTGCAATCAACCGTCGATCGATCACTCGAATGTCCTGCTCACTTGGATCTTCTCGCCGCCCTTGCCGCTGCTGAACGAGCGGATTCGTTTGACGAACTTCTCCTCCGAGTCCTCGCTCTCGTGCATCGCCTTCAGGACGCGCTCCTCGTCCGATTGGTCGAGTCGCTCGAGGAAAGCGACGTACTCTTTTTTGTGCAGCTTGCGGGGAATTTGGCGCTTGCGGCCGCGGATCGTGATCTCCACCGTCTTCGTCGTCACGGTCGAGGACGATGCGGCGGGAGCTGGAGCGGCTTTCGGGGCTTCCGGCTTGACGACCGGTTTGGCCGCCGGCTTGGCGGGTGTCTGGACTTTCTGCAATCCACAAGAGCTTCGAATCAATGCTCAAGAGAAACGAACGGTGATCGAAACGGTCTTCGTCTCCTCAACCTTCGTCTCCCCAGTTCCGCTCTTCGCCGCCGGCTTCTTTTCGCTCGTCCGCTCCTCGACCGTTGTCTTCTTCACGAATTCTTTGAGTTGCCTCTGCAAGCGGCCTCTATTGATGAATTGATGGAAAGAACTCACCTGGAGAGCACCGCCTCGCTTCTCGGCGACCGTCTTCAACTCGCGCACGATCACTCGCTCGTCGCTCTTCGGCTTCGTTTGGATCACGTGCAGGACGACGTCGAAGTCGTCGCCTTGCAGCGAGCGGAGGAGTTCCACGTAGCGCTGCTTGTTGAACACGCGCGGGATGCGGCGTTGGGTTCCGTGCAGCTCCTAAACGACCGATTGATCAGGAGGCCTTCCGTAGGGGAACTCACGATCTCGACGAACTCCTCATCGTTCTTCTTCCCAACTTGCTTGCTTTCCACAACGCGCTCCTCTTTCGTGACGATCGTTCGGAACTTTCGCTGCAATTTGATCGATGATTGAAGCACAACGGTGTTAAAAGAGTACCTCGACCTCGCCGCCCTGTTCCTTGGCAACCGTCCGGATTTGCTTCACGAGTTCGTCCTCGGAGGTGCCCGACTGGCGGAAGATTTTGAGTACGCGCTGCTGGACGTCGCCGTTCAACGAGCGCACGAACTCGACGTAGACCTTCTTGTTCAGCTGCTTCGGGATGGCGATCTTCTGGCCGTGGATCTCCTGCAAATAAACGAGCGAGTGGACGAAAGAAATCGAAGAGGAACGAACGATCTCGACCTCCTCGCTGCTTGTCTTTCCGTCGGCCTTCTCCTCGCTGCTGCCGCCCGAAGAAGACGAGGTTTCGGTGCGCGTGTACGAGTACTCGACCGTCTAAACAACGGGGTTGATAGAGCAGAGAGAAGTGATTACGGTGCCTTGTTCCCGCCAGACTTCTCGCCGCTGTCGCTCTGCTGCTTCTCGATCAACGTCTCGAATTTCTTCTGCAATCAACCCTTTTGATCATTCTTGGTCAATCGAAGGAAAGGACCTTGAAGACGTCGTCCTTCGTATCCACGACCACCGTCCGCACTTTCTCCACGAACTGCGCCTCGTTTTCGATGCGCGCGGAGGCGAAGAGGCGGCGAACTCGCTGGCGGTTCTCGTCGCGCAACGAACGGAGGAACTCGACGAAGCGCGCGTTCGTCGCGAACTTCGGCACCACCCACTTTTCGCCGTGGATCTCCTGCAATCATTCGAGTCAATGGAGGACTCCACGGAAAGAACCGACGATGTGCGTCTCCTTTCCGCTCGACTCCTTCGTTCGACCGCCTTCCGTCTTGGTGATCTCGCGCGTCACGTACACGTCGAAGTTCTTCTGAACAAACAAACGGAAGGGATGAGAAGAACTGCGATCGCTCGCCTGCAGCTTGCCGCCCCGTTTCTTCGTGAACGAGCGGAGTTCGCGCAACACAGCCGACTCGGTGGCGTCTTTTTGGCGCAAAATGCGGAAGATTTCCGATCGATCGCCCTCGTCGGCCGTCTTCAGAAGCTCCACGTAGGCGGTCTTGCGGAAAGGTTGCGGCAACTCACGGCGCGTGCCGCTGATCGTCTGCAGCGGGGAGGGAATTCGAGGGATTGTGGTTGAGAACTCACGATCTCGTACGTGCTGCTGCTGCTTCCGCCGCCCCCGCTCGACTCATCACTCGACGAAGACGAGGATGAAGAGGACGATGAGGACGAAGAGGAAGAGGAGGATTTGTAGATCTTCTGAACGAACAACTTGATGTCACTGCTTTATTCCATCGGTTTCAAACCTTGACGACTTGCTCCTCCTGCCCGCTCGCCTGCTCCTCCTCGTTGCCGCCGCTGCTGCTGGAGTACGAGCGGACGACCTTCCGCGTGCGCACTTCGCCGTCCGCCTCGTCGCCGCCCGCCTGCTCACCGCTCGTCTCCACGTACTTGTGCACGCGGATGATCTGAGGAAAAGAAACGATTGAGAGTGATTAGGGAGAGAACGCACCTTGTCCCGCATTCCTCCTTCGACCTCGCCCTCGCTGTCCATCGGGAAGCAACGGGCGGCGACCAGAACGCCCGCACAGGCGAAAAGCAACGCGAAGGCCGCCAGCGAGCAGCCCATCGGTTGCATTTCGAGAAGAAACGATAAGGAAACTGTAACGCTCTAGCGAGATGGCTGAGATTTTATACCCAACGGTTCTTCCCATGACTGCTCGTAAACCCCGTGTTCCTTGCGGCAATCGTCTCGTCTTCTTTTGTCATTTCAATCGAGTGGCAACAAACCTTGATGGAAGGGTTGGATCTTGTGAGCATTTACGACCTTTCCATCGGGGGATCAAGCGGCTCGTAAACGAACGGCCGGCCACAAACTCCCACGAGTTATTGGCCATTGCGTTGCACGGCGGTTGCGAAAGGTTGCAGCAAGACGGACGGTGTTTCGATGGACGGTTCGACTCCAAAGACTGCTGCTTGATTTCATCCACGAGATTACACAAATTAAAAAACGCCAAGAAGTGTGTGTTGCATTTTCGGGTGTTCACAGGTATGCGCTGTCCGATGGTTATCGCTCCAGCGCTTCGTCGATCTAGCGAGGCTTGACGTCGCCTTTCAGCCGTCCCCTACTTCTGCAGGCTTTCACGAATTCAAGGGGATGTTTATTTGCGGTAGGAAATGAGAAGAACAAGTGCGTGGGAAATGACACCGGGTGAAACGATTGATTCATTTGCTGATAGTTTGGGCATGGATTGAACGAAGAGGATCCCTTGGGTCTACGGACTGGCGGCTTCTGCGCGCTGCGGGTCGTGGACGGCGACCTCCTCGACCAACTCCACCTCCTCGCCGGCTTCCGTCTTCTCCACGGGGATCTGCTTGTAGAATTCGAGCCGTCTACTGCAACGAACGAACGAAAGAATGAAAGGAGGAAGGAAGGCCCACCTGCTCTCCACCTGACGGTTGGCGAGATTCCGCTCGAATTCCTCTTTCTGCCTGCAAACAAGCCGAGTGGATCGCGCAACCGTTCAATCGTTGAATCGAACCTCCGGTAAGCGCGGACGTTGTAGAAGAGCCAGAGGGCGGCCAGAAGGAGGTAGAAGGCGAGGGCGAACAGGAGCAGCGGGAAGAGGTGATTCCACGTCGCAAGCCGAAGCTCCTGCACAAAAAACCAGTAAAAAAATTGATAGTAAGCGGAAGGAACCTCGTTCAGTTCCAACTGCGCTTCTTTTTCGTTGGCGGGCTCCCGAACGTCGATCACGTCGAGCGAGAGTTCGGGAACGGCGAGGATGCGGAGCCTCCTGCAAAAAATTAAAGAAAACGAACAAATCGACGAACCCGTCGAGGACGAGCGTCTCGTTCAAGTCGGCAAAAATGTCGTCCATCTTTTCACATTTTTTTGTTCGTTGGGCCGACCGCTGGAAAGAAGCGTGATTAGCGGCGGTGAACGGCGCGAACAAAACGGAAGACAGCGCGCTAATTTGATCGCGAAAGGCCCGTTCGAGCGGAAACGCCCGCGCGCGCTTTCGAATCGGCGTCGAAAGAAAGTCGAAGCGCGCGGCGCGGCCACCTGCGCGTCTCGTCGTCTTCCCGCTCGCTCGCCGCCGGTCCGCTCGCCGTCGTGTTTCGATTTGAAACGAGCGAAAGCGCGAAGAAAGAAAGATTGCCCGCGTCAGAAAGAAAACGGCCGCTTCTGGCGATCAAAAAAGAATGTCCACCCACGCAATCAAAAAACGAAGGCTAACAAATTGGAAGCCAAAAAGAGGCGATCGCTTACGCAAGAAAACACGACCCAAAAAGTAATTATTTTTCCGCATTTTGCCCGCGTGTTTTCTCCTCTTCCGCTCACGCAATTTGTCGCTCGGCTCGTCCGCAAATCCGCTGCGGAAATCGCGGAAGAAAAAGAACGCGCACGAGTTGACGTCGGTTGTATTCGCGGGCGTCTTGTCCGCGCGACGAGCGAAAGAAAGCGGGAAGAAAGTCGGAAAGCCCGAAAACGCCCACCTTTCTTCGTCGCGCCGGGCGGGTGACGCGCGCAAGCTAAACGCCGAAGAGGAAAAAGCGGGGAAAGGTAAACGACGCCGAAGGAAGGAAACGAGCGGGCGAGCGGCCGGCGGAAGAAATGAGCGCGCAGAAAAGAAACATTTTCGGCGTGATCGTCGGCCGCCGAGCGGAAGGAAGCGCGCGCTTTCCGTTTATTTGTTCTGCCCGTGAGCAAACCGTTGGAAAATCCGCGTAAACCGCGATTATTTCGAGTAGCTTGCAGGCAGAAGCGACGGAAGTGTCTTCAAGTTCCAAGGGAAAGAAGCTTAAAGCTCCCCTTGTCGTAGTCAAGGAAGCGGTCCAGTCGAAGGCGGTGCTCGTTGATTTGTTGGCTAAGCGCCAAACACTGTGACTAATGCTCAATAAATGAGTGATTCGATCGTAAAAGCAAGTACTCACTCTCGATCGCATCAAACCAACGCGCTCACTCATCCGCCCGCCACGACCGAGCGGAAACATAAAATGCGGCCGGAAATCCGCTCAACTCGCCCCGCTTTTGACACTCCACGCTTGAGTGCCGCTAGCTGATCGCCTCATCTCTTGCTGATTGCGAAGTGCGGGGTGCAAACAGCGAAGGGAATAAATTGATGGATTGATCTCAACGATTCCCTCTTTTCTTTTCTGTGGACACGTGCCGGTCGTCGAGTTTCCGTTCCGCTTTTGGCGCGCGCATTCGGAATTCCGGCGCCAAAGAACGCAGCCGTCTGGGCGCCCGTTCGGCACGTGAACGCTGGACGGCGGCCAGCAGACGGCCGGATTGACGTCGTGTGGTCGACGAAGAGTTGTCGATGTTTTCATTCTTTGGCCTGTTCGTTGTGGTTGCTTGAGCATTCCGAGCTTTCACTTCACTCCCCGTCGTCCTTCCCAGTTTTTGGAGCCCTTCCTCGCTAAAGAGAGATGGAAGACGAGAGATAGCGATCGGCAGACGACCTTCATTTATAAAGCGCGGGTGTTGAAGCTACCCAATGACTGGCTATTCCAGCTCGCCGTTGTCTTTTCGCTCATCGCAAAACTGCAAACAAAAAGCCACCTGCTTCGTTCGAAAGCGGAAGGCGGTCGGCCGGCGGCTTTCGCTTCGCTTCGGCGGTTTTGCGGCCAAAGGCGGGCGGTTTCGTCCATCAACCTCGTGCTTTTCGATCTCCGAGCTCCCTTTTGATCGCTTCTTGCATCTCTCGTGTGTTTGTTTCCACTTGTATTCCCTCTGCGGGCTGCTTCCGCTCGAACTTCCGCAATCTCCCGCACGCGCCCGCCGGCTTCAAGTGGCTGCCGAATGCGCGAGGCGGCAAACAAACAGGCCGCCCGCATAAACATTCCTTCCATTCTTCCAGCGGATAGTAAAACATACGAATTTCTGGCGGTTTGTTTGCCGCCCGCTCGCCAATTCCCCGCCCGAACGGGGAATATCGATTGGGGGCGGCCTGCGGGAAGGTGGACGAAGCGGTTGGATTCGAAGCGAGGTGCGCATTTCGTTTCGTCTTCTTCATTGTTTCACTCCATTTGATGACGCAAAATCCGCGAGGGCTGACACGAGCATTCGTGTCAACGAAAGTCGGTTGTTGAAATGCGGGTTCTCGGTAAAGAGCTTCGATATTTGGAGTTTCGAGCGGTGAGCGCGAGCGTTTTTTCTTGTTGCATGCCGCTTTAGGACATCTTTAAATGCCAGAAGCAGGCAGCAAACGGAGGTTTCCGTCGGGATCGAATTCTCTTCCGCCACGCGTTTCCGCTCTTCCACTCGTTCCAGCAAGCACTCGTACCTTTTTGGATGCTATCTATTTGCTAACAAGTGCATCTAATTTCACTCAACGCTTTTAACCGGGTGTCATCTCCTCGATTGCTCGCCGCGAATCGTGGAACGTGGCCGGGATTTCGCGAAATCCACTTGTTTCTCCGCCGCCTTCCCGCGCTCAACGAGCCGCACGATCCGCACGACGATGATCGGCGGGCTCGTCGGGGCGATCAGGAGTGGTTTTCGTGGAGATTTCAACGGGCTTATCGCCCCGCTTCGAAGTGAACGCAAACACTCGACCGCCTGCCCGTTGTTCGCCGAAATCCGCCCGTGCGCGACCGTCGTGTTTGTTTGCGCTCCAGCTCGCCGGCGCGTCCCGTCCGCCGGCCGCGAGAGGCCGATCGGGGATCACTTCCCGCGCGCGCGCACGACTTTTATGGGATTATTCCGCTCGAGTGAAGACGATCGGGGGGAGATCCATCGACCGCTCGAGCGGTCGAGAGGAGGAGAGGGGAGGCGATCGGAGGGCGTTTCAAGTGTGCGGTGATCCGATTTCGCTCCGTTTCCCACCCACCGATCGAACGATCGATTGAGTAAAGCAATGGGCGAGTGAGTGAACGGTCGTGAGAACGGTCCACTCGAATACGAACTCCTTGCTCGAAAGGATAGCCGAGTTTGGTGCGCGTGTGAATTGAGTGGGCGAACCGAACGGTTCTTTTCGTCTGTTGACCGTCAGGATGAGCGGTCGCCCGCCCGTTCCTCTCGTGTTTATTTTGGTGAGGTTCGGGACGCCGGCAAGGCGTTTCGGTTTGCAGTTGAACCCTCCGATTTGTCGTTGTTGGTTTCTTGAGGCGATCAAGCGGGTCATCGTCGTCCAACACCCTGCAATCAACACTTCTCCGCTGCAAAGCTGCTGTGGACGTGCGACAAACGACCCGCTTTTGGCGCGTAATCTTCGATCAGCACTCGCCTACTCGCGTGCTTCTAATCCCCCGTGCACCAACCGACCGATCGGACGGTCGTCGGATTGAATGGCGCCTGTTTTCGAGTCAATCGACGCAACAAACGGCGGCGAATTCGCCCCGTGTTTCCACCGAAATGCTCCCGCTGGACACTCGCCGGCGTCAACAATCGGCGGGGAATTTCCATTCAAGTCGACGGGCGTCACGCTGCGACCGGCCGCCCGGCCGCCATTCTTCTCCGCTTTCCCGCCGACCGCATTCGTCGTGCGGCTTCCTGCGGCTTCCCGGACCGAAAGCGGACGTCAATCGACCGGGCGGCTTCCGTTCGAACGCCGCCGGCTGGCCGGTCGTTTGAGCAGCCGCCCCGTTCGTCCGTTCGTTCGAGGGAATGTTTGGACAACAACGTTCTCTTCTTTTTGTCCTCCTGCTCGCCGCCGCCGGCCGGTCGAGTGGCCGTGAATCACGCGAACGGTGGCCGGCGGGAACGTGGACGTGATTCAAACTGCCGTCTCTGCAGCAAGAGAACAAAAATCGTCTTTCTTCTCGCATTTCTGCAACTCTTTCCGCCTGCTCGTCCGATCTTTCAACTCCAAGCGGAATTCGCTCGCCGATCGCTTGCCGATTGCCGCGGCCGATCGTCCGAACGAACGGAGGCGTCTGCTCATTAGCGCCGAGCGAGCGGAATTTGCGACCCGCCCGCCCGTCGACTCTTCACTTTCGCCCTTCGCCGTTTGTCGTTTCTTATCTCCGCGCCTGCCCGCAGTCGCCTCCTGTTCCTTCGTTCTTCTTCTTTTTTGTTTTGCGATCGACAGACAACGAGCGACGAGCAACATTGCCGGCTTCCCGTTTGGGCGTCTTTGCCGCTATTTCGGGCCGCGATTTGAGGAATTTGCGGCTTTTAATCGCCCACTTGTTGAGTTCAAACAATGCCGCTTTTCCGTTGCGGCTGTTTGGGTTGTTTCCCACCATTGAGAGCTTATCGCCGTCGCCGTTGGTTGTTGTGAGTCAAAAGAGACGGCCGACAGGAACAAGTGATCATAAATCGGCCGGTGGATTGTTTACCTGCCGGTTGATGTTGGAAACCGCTCGCTCGCTCGCTTCGTTTCGCTCACGATTTCGTTAATCGCCGCCGAACCGGGCGGCGGCCGAAAACAGCCGACAAAGCGGCGGGCATTTTTGGTCGCTTGCTCGTCGACCGACGGCTCTTCCGGCCGGTCGGTCGGCCGCCGGCTTTTCCATTCGGCCGGAATTCCCGTGGAGTTTCCATGGCTGCGGGTCGGCCGGCCGTTCTCTTTTTCTTCCCGATTGTTCGGGGCTTCCGACCGGCCGGCCGCCGCTTGTTAGTCGCCGCCCGCCCGCCCGCCCGTTTCTTCGGACTACGCGCTACACGTAGAGCGTCTAGTCGTCACTTTCTTTGCTTCGTTAACCTCCGGAAGTATCGGAATTGCGAATTGAGGGCGTGAATCACCTTCGGGTCTTCTTATCGCAGCGCGTCATTTCTACGTGTTGAAATCCCGGACGTCTAATTGCCGCAATCCAATCGTTTTAGTCACTCCAATCCACTCGCTTGGTTGAAACAAACGACTTTCTTTGCTTATGATCAGAAGGTGCACGAATAGACGAACGGCCGAGGTTTGCGGGCGACAATAGACGACTCGGTCGAATAGTCCATTAGTGAGTAGCGTTTCTAGTGCTCCGTACCTAATGTTAGTCATTTTGCAGTTCTGTTTTACGCTCATCACTCGTGAATTGAACGATGGACTTCCTCCGGGACATCATCGGTTCCCGTTCGAACTACACGAAGATTCCGACCGTTCAGGAGTGGTTCGACGGTACATAGCTTTTTCTTCCTTCCTCTATCACTTCTTGTCTTCTCTGCAGGGATGGAAGCTCAATACATGATCTTCATCTGCCTGGGCATCGGCTTCTCGATCGTCTCCATCGTTCTGGCCGCCGTCCACCTTCTCTACGTCCTGCGGTACATCAGCAACGAGCAGATCCAAACGGATTTGTATTGGCTGGTCTTCATGGCGCCCGTCGTCTCGTTGTGCGGATCGATCGGAATGATCCTCCCCCGGTCGATCGTCTTCCTCTACGCCGTCGCCCTTGTGTGAGTTCTTTCGAAGGGAACAATTAAGGACAAAACAGTTGATGTAAGCGCCTTTTGCTCCGTTCATTTTTCGGTTTGCAAATGGACGCAAGCGGGCGGTCGGTTCGCTTCGTTTCTTATCGCTTGACATTTCCTTTCGTTCCGCTTAATCCCCGCTCCTTCTTTTGCTGTCGATCAGGCGGAACGGGAGCGGAACTCTTGCCGGTATGGGAGTCTTCTGTCGGAATGAAGCGAATAATCCTCCTGGATCATCAAAATGGTTTCCTTCTCGTTGATCTCTTGATTTGGACCATGCGCCGCAAGGTCACGTGAAAAGCGGCTGAACGGCGGGGTTCCTAATTGATGACAAACAAAAATTGGAGCGACCAGTCCAACGTTCTCTGCTCCTTGGAATGTTGCCCGCCGATAAGCTCCGCATTCTTGCAGGTACTTCATGCTCTGCATCTTCGTGTGCGTAACGCTGATGACGACGCTGCACGGGAGTCGGCAGGCGATGTGCGAGAAGCTGCTGCAACGGAACGTAAAGATCAGCCTGCGTGTGATGCCGTTGGGCTGCTGTTTGTTTTGTTTTCCGAAGATCGCGCCCACCGAGTAAGTTCTCCCCTCTGATTCACTGCTGAACGGTCGCTTTCAGCCGAAACTTCCGCAAAATCGAGTGGCTCGTCTTCCAGTCGCCGCTCGTGCGCATCCTCTTGGAGATCCTCAACCTGATGGTCTTCTTCGAGCTGGGCGAGCGCACCCACTGGTTCTTCCAAGCCTCCAACCTGCTGGGGATGCTCTCGTTGTTCGTCGCCTCCTACGGCTCCTACATGCTCATTCCGGCGGGCAGTGTGAGTGCAAGAGGATCACAATTGATTGAATTGCTCGCCGTTCAGAAGCTCCTCCACGCGTACCGGTTCAAATTGATGTTCCGCATCGTCGACTTCGCCCAACTCGCGTACTCCGTTCAGAAGTTCGCGTTCGACTTCTTTGGAGCAGTCGGCCTCTTCAAGTCCGGTCCGCTGCTGCCCGACACTTCGAAAGGATTGTGTACGCACTAAACATTCCGTTCCTTTCACTCATCTTTCCGTTTAGTTTATGCTTCCTTCCTGCTCACAGCGGAAATGCTGTTCGTCTCGATCATGGCGTCGATTTGGTTCCGGCCATCGCAGACGATCTTCTTCGACAAGTACAAATACCAACTGGAGGACAGGCGCGGGGCGGACTCGCGCAGCGTGAGCGGCACGGACACCTTCGGAATGGACGAGAACGGCGGCGTCGTCTACGGGCGGACCGCCTACTCGGGCCCCCGCATCGAACCGTTGGCCCTGCGCGTGGAGGACGTGGAGGTGCTGGACGAGAACGGCAACTCCACCAAACGCACCACCAACCACTCGCTGGCCGACGAAGAGGCCGCGAAACAGCGACAGCAGGAGTTCTTCTACACGGACACTTACTGATCGTAAGCGAGTGGTCAGATGACTAAAAGAATTGATGGTCGTTCTTGCAGCTCTCTTCATTCGTTTCCTTCCACCGTCTTCAAATTTCCTACCGCAAGGATTGATCTCGAACGAACCACCCAATTCGCTTCCCATGGGCATAATGACCGGTCATTGCGGGTACGCACTCCGCAGTTGGGAGTGCGCATTCAATACGGCATAATCACGACTGAACACATCTTTCCTTTCTTCGATTGGCCAGTGATTGTCGAGAACGACGAATAAACCAATTTCCTACGGTTAATCCTTCGGAATTTCTTTCGTTCACTCGGTCGTCATGACGGCCGGCCGACGAGAACAGACGGCCGTTCGTTCGAGCGGAGTTTACGGTCGACCGGCGGCCGTAAAGCCGAACGTTTTCCCACGGCCCGTCGGATCGTTCGCATCGAAAACTTCCGCCTTCTCCAGCAGGAAGAAGACGGAAATGTCATAAAGATTCCATGGAACGACAATAAATCGAATGCAAATCGAGCAGACGAACAAGCGAAAGCCGGCCGTTGACACGAACACGGGGACGAGTCACCCGCTTACCGCCCCTTCCGCCGGTTTACGATCGCCGTTGGCCGGGATAAAAGCGGCCCGATCGTGAGATCTTCTCGCATTCCTCTTCTTCCACTCCGCTCGCTCCGATCGGCCATCTCGCGCTCGAAATGGTCGTTGGCGGGTGGATTCGCGCCCTTGCGGCCGCCCTCGCGGTCGTCGCCCTTGCGGCCCACGTGCCCTCGGCCGACTGCACGCGGATTCCGATCAAATACGCGGTCCAGCAGACGCGGCAGTTCTACGACCACGTCCAGCTTCGTGTGCACAAGAACTACGTCGGGCAATTCAACGACATCAGTGAGCTCCCCATTGAGTAATCAATTGAATTCGTCCGTTTAGTCACCCGCAAGGACATCAGCAAGGAGAAGATCGAGCAGCAAATCACGCGCTGGGCGATGGGCCTGCGCGGCAAGTGGCCCGTAAGAACGAAATGAGGATTCTTCCACTCACCCGCTTGTTTGCAGCAAATCGCTCGTGGACTGCGGGCGAGTCTGAACGCGAAGCACAAGCAGTTCCTCTCGCTGAACGCCAAGCGGAAGGCCAGCGCGGCCGCCAAGGCGTACTTGGCCAAGGATGCGGTAAGCGATCAAGCGATCGAATGAAGGGAATGATCTCTTCTGTGTGCAGGAGATCACGTTCAACCCGAAGCTCACGTGGATCGAAACGTGCCGCCAGAAGAACGACCACATCCGCGCCCAACCGCAAGCCGTGGTGGACGAGCTGAAGCTGTGGCTCAACTCCTACTGTCTGGAGGACACCGAGGCGCACACTCTCGCCAAGATCCACGGCCAGAAGCCCCAAGCCGGCCTCAAGATGCACCAACTTTCGGAGCACAACCTTCGCTTTGGCAACTACTTCGTCCAGTACTTCCACGTGTACGCGAACGCGTTAAAGGGCCGCAAGCGCAGCCAAGTGATGGCGATCATCACGAATCCGAAGCTCTCCGTCGGCCAAATCAAACAGGAGGTCGGCAAGTGGGCGGCGAAGAACGGCGAGCAGGTGCGTTTAGGACATGAACGGGAGTGATGAAAAGGGCGTTTAGAAGGTGCACCAGCAGCAGCTGAACTACCTGACGAGGTTGCACAAGAACAAACTGGACAGTCGGCCGAAGATGAGGTGGTCCAAGGAGGGAATGCACCTGAAGATGACCGAATTGGTTCGTTCCACTCCTTTCATTCATTCACCCATTGATCGTTTGTTCAGGAGCTCCACTTCACGGACAGCCTGACTCTGATCAACATGTGCAAGAAGGTGAACGCGGAGATGATCAAGGCGGGTCCTCGTGCCGCAAAAGAAGTCAGCATGGGATTGAACCCCTGGTGCTTCGGCAACTTCGAGCAGGAGCTGCAGAAGGAGCGGCAGGTGGCTCGTGCCGCGCCCGCCAGCCGGCAGGCGGTAGTCACGCGGACGCGCTACGACTACGTCATCAACCGACCCTTGCCCGTGAGTTCGAGGAGGAACGAGGGAGTGAGTGCATGTGCGTGTTGCAGGCCACGTACCTGAACACATTCCTGATCGTCCTCCGTGGACCCGAGTTGGCCCAAGCACGCCGCATCCTCGGCAACCGCCGCCTCACCAAGCGCCAAATCACCATCGAAATCGAGAAGTTGGCCAAGCGACTTGGCGGCGATGCTGAGGTGCGTTCAATCAATTGCTTCGCCCAATCCTCGTGTTTGTTGTGTTGCAGAAGAAGTACCGGACGGCCGTCCTAGGCGAGCAGGAGCGGCGCCACCACGTGGAAGCCGCCCGTCGGCCGCTCTTGCCCAAGTTGACGCCCGAAGCCCAGAACTTGTCCCGATTGGAGATCGTAGGGAAAACGGGGAGGATTAATTAATGTGGATCGATTGCAGGAGATTACGTTCAACGACCAAATCTCCCTCTACGACCAGTGCGTGAAGCGGAACGAACTGCTGCAGGAGTTCGGCGAGGAGGCGACCAACGAGCTCGGCCTCGCCGTCAACCTCTGGTGCTCCCCCGACCATTCGGCGAGCGAGGAGGGCGGCGATTCGGACTCCGAGGCCGAGGGATCGGAGGACGGTGAGGGCGGAAAGAGCGGCCGAAAGCCCGCCCAACCGGCGAAACGCCCGCAGAAGCCGGCGGGCGGTGCGGGAGCGTCGGACGAGGACGACGGAGCGGACGGCGACGGCCGCGTGATCAAAGTGGACGAAACCTACGAGTCCTACAGCGTCTTCTTGAGCCAACTGGACGACACGCAGCTGTGAGCTCTCCTCCGTCCTTCTTCTTTCATTTGGCTGCTTGAAGCTCGGAAGTCGAGCTGATCATCCGCGACGAGACGTTGCCCCGCGAGCAGGTCCTGAAGCAGCTGAAGGAGTGGGCCGAGCAGAAGAACTTGAAGGTGAGTGCTTGTTGCTTGCTTCTCTTCAACTCGTGTTGCAGAAACAATACGAAGAGCTGACGATCGTGATCCGCGAGCGCGAGAAGCAGCGCGAGCAGCTGATCGAATCGCCCAAGACGTCCAAGGAAGCCCAACGCTGTTTGCTTCAAGTGAAGGTGAGTTCTCTTGCAATGATCGACACTCTTTGCTTGGCAGGAAGTGGAAGAAGATCACCAGCTGACCGCCCATGACTCCTGCCAACGCCGCAACGAGGTCCTCTTCAAGTGCGGCGACAAGGTGGCCGCCGAGCTCGGCCTCCAAGCCAACCAGTGGTGCATGGGCGTCGAGGCAAAGGCCCCCGAGCCGGAGCCCGCCCCCATCCAAGAGTGCAGCTGCGACGTTTCGGTGACCTTCGGCGAGGAGTGAGCGGCGAAGACGAAGAAGTGAACAGTCGACTCGATCAATCTGTTGCACAACCCGTGAATAAAAGCATCAACAAATTCGTTGATTGGAACGGAGGCAATCCTTGGGTCTTTCGATCACGCCGAGATGTTGACGACGAGATGATAAGAATCTCAGTAGGCGATCATTGAATTCAAGGATCAACAACAATTCCTCTCACAGACCACGTCTCGCCCGTGTTCAAAGTCCCCCATCGACCGACCACAAAGCGTTTATTCCTCAAAAGCGGACACGACTCGAAGCGGACGGCTCATTTCGTCGGCAGCAGGAGGCGGCGCGCGTGTCGGCCGGCCGGATCGGGCAGCTCAGGGGCGCGGTGGGGCGTGGCGGCGAGGAAGGTGGGCAGGCCGGCGGCGGCCCACACGAACGCGACGGCGAGGGTGGCGGCGACGAAGAGCTGCAGCGCGGCCACCTGCCGCGCGTTCAGGACGCCGAAGAAGCGCGCCTCCAAGCGCCTGCAACGAGCGGAGACGAGTGGACGGAGCGGCGCGCGGCACTCACGCGCGCAGCGCCTCGTTGGCCGCCGACCGGTCGCACGGATCGAAGGGCACGACGTCCGCGCTCTCGCCCGCACGGAAGGCGGTGAGCAGCACCAAGAGGAGCAGCGGCAGCGCCGAGAGCATCCCGACCGCTAGTTCGGCTTGCTGGAGGTGAAAGTGGACGAATGGAGGTGGGAATGGAGTGTGTTGTTTTGAATCAGAGGCGTGTGGATCAAGTCGACGGTGGTTGATTTTGCCGTCTAGCCGGTTGTTTCTCTCACCTGGCCACCGCGTCGTTATTTGAAGTTCCTGCGATCATCTCGTTTGCCGCGTGGAAAGGCGTCCAACCGACCCTCTTTGGTGAATCACTTCTGCCATTTGACCCGCAGAGAAATGCTCGGGATGGCCGCTCGTTCTTTCGGCGGCCGCCCAGGTGTTCCGAATGGCTTTGCGGCGTCTCGTTCGAATGGGAACTCGCGCCCCGACGATTGCGGGCGGCAACGAAAGGCGAGTGACTCTCTTTTCGCCTTTGCCCGCAACGCGACCAAGCGAGCGGGAGATGCTCGTCTTTTTGCCGCCGCTCTCAACGTCCAGCCGGCCGGCGGGGTGGAAAGAGAGGCCGAAAGCGTTTTCCCGCTTTTCCCGTACACGCGTACGAAGCGGTCGATTGGAAAAAGGAAGCGGCCGAAAATTCTTCCCGAAAATCGGGCTTTTTCGCTTCTTTGCCGTCGTTCGACTTTGTTTTCGTGAATCAATACCCGTTAATCGCTTTGCTCGGCGTGTTCTCCGTTCTCTCGCCCGAAACGTAGACGAACTCGTGTCGATCGATCATGTCGTTCGTTTTATTCTCCGCTTTGTCTTTAGAACGAGCGGAAAGCCCGATGGAAGCGAGCACGTCGGACGTCTCGAAGCAAGCGGTGGGCATCAAGAGCGGTCGAGTGAGTCCTGTCCGCTCCGTCCACTTCATTCCTTCTCGTTTCCAGTCGATGCGAGAGCGGCAGTGCGAGGAGTTCCTCCGCTCGCTTCCCAAGAGCGCCGACCGGCCGGACCTCTTTGACCGCTGTGTCGCCCACTTTGAACCGACCCAAGCGGAGGCCCGTTTGGCGCGCGATCGCTTCGAGAAGACGAACGAGCAGCCGCTGAACGCGCGCACGGATCTCACCGCCCAGGAGCGCCTCCTGCTCCACGAGAAGGAGATGAAGCAGCTCGACCTCCAAGCCCAAGCCGCCCAGCGTGAACACGAGCAGAAGATGGCCGAATACGAGGTCAAAAAGAAGGAGCTGGAGATCGAGCTCGAGAAGGCGCGGCAGGGGTGAGCATTTCGGTCTTTCCCCAGCTCATGATCGATCCTTGCAGGAATCACGTCAAGCAGGCGGGCGAGCTGTTCGTTTCCCTTGGAAAGGGCGTCGGCGAGGCCCACAAGGGCTACAGCGACATGAGCAAAACGCTGGCCAACAGCGTTCTTTCGTACTTCTTCGGCAAGGACCGCTGAACGCCGAGATGCGCACTGAATTCATTCTTTTGTTCTTCTTCTTCTGTTGACTGCTACATTTGTTCGTTGTGTTCCCGAATAAACCTACCTAAGTATTGTTGACCTTGGAATATTAGATTTGATTCGAGGAGATCGAGAGGCACATCGAATGCAGTTCCGCGTAGCTTTGCAAGGCAGAACGTTGGAGTAAAAACGAGAACCCGTCAGATAATTGCTGAGGACAGCTTGAGGTGATCACAACACGCCCGCTCGTTCATGACTTTCGTGCTTCCCGCGAACGAATCGAAGCAACGGAGTTCTCGCTGTTGATCGCCTTTCCGCCCGCTTTCTCACCGCCCGGCCGCCGTCTTTTGGGCGTGAGAACGACGATTTTCGCAAGCAGGCGGCGCGGAGCGATTGAGAGCAAGCGGCTTCCCGTCTGTTCTCATCGGATCCGCGGACGGTCCTGAAGGCGGCTCTTCGCGGCGTCGCCCAATCGGTCTGCTCACTCGTTTGTCTTCAGAAATGACCGACAAATCGATCCGCAAGAGCGATTCGGAGCAGACGACTCGCGACGACGGCGTTTCTCAAGTGAGTTCCCCTCAATTCAATCCACTTCTGTTTCGGACCGTCCAGAAAGAAGTGACCAACAGTGCGCACGAGGGACTCCGCCGCCGCCCACTCACAGCAAACCGAAGGAATGGCGGCAACCTCCGACCGCTCCGACTCGCTGCAGGGCGCGCTCGTCAGCCGCGAGCAGGCCGAAGCGGTGGTCCGCGCGGTGCGGCGGCAGCTCGAACGCGCCCTCCACGCCGAGCAGCCGGGCGCCGCCGACCGCGCGGACGAACTCGGCCGCGAGCTGGAACGCGCGGAGCTCGAGGCGAAGAAGCGGCGGCTTGTGGTCGTATTGGAGGAGGAGAGCGTCAAAAAGCGGTGAGTTCTCCCACCCATCACTTTCTCTTCATTGGTTGGTGCTTGCAGCGAGATTGGAGCGGCGGTTCTGTGTGGTCCTCGAGCGACTTCCGTCTGACTGCCGCGAGTGGGAGTCGCCGTTCAATCCTCTCGTTCTTCTGCTCCACTAATGCACGTGTTCAAGTATAAACCTAACATCTTCCTGCACTCCGATGGGGAGCATGAGTCAAACAAGCGGAGGGCACTCTACTCAAAGATCAGACATAATCCGCCCCTTCCAAGTGCACCTACAATCCATCTCTCTAGTCGATGACGAGCGCGGTGAGTACGCAGAAGAACGGGAAAGATTGTAGACGGATACAAACCGGCCAAAAGCACCCAAATTTTGCCGTCTTCTCGACTTTCTCTCCATTCGAGTCGAATGGTGTTCTCGGACGTGGTGGTCGGCGAGTTCGTGCTCCAAGGGGCGCTCTTCGCGGGCGCCTTCTGCCTGCACGCCCACCTGCTCGCCGCGATCGCCGCCTCGCCGCTCCGCCGCCAGCTCTCGGCCACGCTGCTCGCGAACGTCGCCTGTTGGGTGCCCGCGACGGCCGCCGGCGCCGCCCTCACCGCCTACCAGCTGGTCATCGGACGGAGCGACGGTGAGTTCGTGCGGGTGGGTGGAAGCGCCTTTCTTCTTGTGTCTGTTCCGAGGGACCTATCGAAAGTGTGTTGGAGCAAGCGGAAGCGGCAAACAAAGAGCGGACTAAGAAGAACTCTATCCTTCCGTCCATAACCTCACCTGTCAACCATCAACTGACGACTCCCGCGTAGAGGAACACCCGTCGGCGTGGCTGTTCTGGCTGGGCGTTGCGCACTACGCGTGCGCGTCGATGGTCTCGCTGTCGGTCACGTGGCTGCTGTTGGACCGGACGCTCGCCCTCTTCCGCCCCGTCCGCTCGACGCGCGCCCGCCGCCGCTTCGTGAGCGCGGCGGTCGGCGGGACGCTCGCCGCCGGCCTGCTGGTGGCCGTCGGGGTGCCCGCCCTCGACCTCCCTCTTCCGGAGACCACGAGCAAGCCGGAGGGAAGGCGGCAATGAGTAACGCCATTCTTTCTGCAGAGTGCGCCTCGTTCATCTGCCTTGCGGTGCGCGGCGGCTCGTTGGCGGGCGTGCCGAAGATGGCGGCCGGCGCCCCGAACGTCCTCCTCGCCGCCGTCTTCTGCTGCAGACTCCTCGCCCACCACCGGCAGCGGCTCGGCCACCAGCGGGGCTTCCGGCAGGTGAGCGCGTTGATCGTCGGTAGTCCAGTGGCTAAGACGAAAGATTGCCGTGCAAATCCTCCTTCTCTAATGCCCCTCTTGCAGGCCAACCTGCTCGCAATGACGGCGGTGGCCACGGAGTTCGGGCTGAACTTCGCGCCGCGCTCGCTGTGGTTCGTGCTGCAGGCGGCGGGCTTCTTCGACCCCGCCCGCCTGCAGTGGGGCCCGTGGGTGAGTCTGCTGTTCGCGGCGGACGCCCTCCTCACCGCCGCCGTCTACCGCTGGACGCTCGGCCGCCGCTCCACGCGGACGACCGATGCGGCGACGGCGGAGAGCTCGGCCGCCGGCCACCCGCAGACGCAGTCTTCTTGTTGCTGATCGGGGGAATAAACGGTCGATCGTGTTGAGTGGCAGGGAAGAAGCGGGTGGAAACAGACAAGGAGTGTCGAGCTCTGCTGCCATACGCGCACTCAAGACGAATGGATGAATGCATTGCCTGCTCGCGGTCCGTTTCGAAAAATAAGACTTGTGCGTGTGGAGAAGACTGCTGGAATTTCTGCTTGTGCATCCGGCGGTTGCCGAGGTGTTCCGAATGGCTTCCCGGCGTTTTTTCAACCATTCGAGCGCTCGCCCGTCGTGTTCGCGGTCTTCGGAATGACACCAACCGTGCAGGGGCGCAGCGGCCGGCAGTTGATCGTCTCGCCGCCGATTTTCCCACCACTTGGCCGGCCGCTTCGCTTCTCACCGTGGGAATAAATACAACGCTTCGGTTCACACTCACGACCGGCCGTTCGGCGTGCGAATCGGCAGGCGGAGATTCTTCTCGAAGATCTCCGCCTTCCAACCGCTCGCTGTTCCCACTAAAGCCTTGCGAAGGCCGGGCGGCCGAACAGGCGGCCGTCTTCTTTTTTCTGCACTCCCTTTGTCTCCGTTGTTTGCTGCTTGAAAACGGTCAGCGTGCGGATGAAACCGCGACGATTTCTCCTTTTTGCGTTCTTCTTGCAATCCGCGTGCCTCTCTTTGCTTTCGTGTTCTGACCGTCCTTTTTCAGAACATGGACCTCGCCGAGAAGCAGCGCCTGATGGATCTGCAACGCGCTCACGAGAAGGAGATGACCGAACTCCAGGTCCAACGCGAACGCGCCCAACGGGATCACGAAGCGCAGATGGCGCAACTCCGGAAGAAAATGAAGGAGTTGGAAGAACACCTGCAGCCGCAGAAGAAGAAAAGCTGTGTCATCATCTGATCCCTCGGACATGCGCACTCCATTCTGCCGTGTTCAAAACCCTCTTGTTCTTCTGTTGTATTCTGTTTGATCGGTGATTTGTTTCGGAATGAACCAAACGTTGTTGTTCTTTGTATGAAGGATTCGAAAAGAAGATTTGTTGCCTGGCCGGTCAACGTTCCAAATACCGACAAATGAGTGGCGAAAGAAGCATCCAAAATAAAAAGAACGAGACGATGGACTCCATTTCAAGTCCGGCGTCCGCCTGTGGACACTTTCTTTTTGCCCACTGCTGCGCGCCTGCGTGTTCGTCCAACGGGCACTCCACTCGCCTTGCACACGCAGGCGGCGTGGGAATGCCCGCGGTAAAACGCCGTCGATTGCGCCGCGTGAGAGTCCTCCGCTCGCCTGCCGCATGGTCGACCGGCAACCGTTTTTTCCTGCTCCCGCTCTCCGCTTTCGACAGACGATGGCGCCCAACTGCGAGCACGAAGACGGGCTCTGTGTCCAGGACCGCCTCCTGAAGGTCTACGCGAATGTGAACTCCACTCATCCGCACGCTCTCCCCTTCCGTCCCAGCACCAAATCCTTTCTCGAACTGGACTATGCGGAGGGGAACTGGTGCGCGAGGGTCGTAGTCGACGGCGATGCGCGGGATCTGCAGTGTTCGATTTGGGTGGAAGAGCCGAAAGGAAGAGTGATCGAAGAATGTGATTGCTCCTTGCCACCTCGTCTACTGAATCGGTTGCAGACAAGAATGCAGGCGTGAATGTGGCTCAAATGATTCGCGTCAATCCGTACAACCGCCGTCTTTGTTACCGAGTGTGGACCGAGAAATGCCCCGCGTGCGAAGAAGAACAGAAAGCAAACCGAGAGCTCTCGTCTCTCCGGCAGCAGGCTTGTTTCCCACTCACTTCCGGCAGCAAATGCCCGCTTTTCAGGTGAAGCAGTTGAAAGAGTGCTTGTCCGCGGAACGATCGGCTGCAAAGAGCGCCCAACAGAAGCACGAATCGCGCATTCGGCAGCTGGAAGAAGCGATCGCCGAGAAGGACCGCATGTTGGCCGTGGCTGCGGAGGTCGTGAGTTCTTCTTCGTGTTCCATCTTCCACGTCTTGTTGCAGAACGACGTGTCGGAGACGGAGAACGTCGAGCTCTCGCTGATCACTTCGGGGTTGCTGTCCAAGTGCGCGGAGCTGCGGGAGGCGCTCGTCCAGGAGAGCGACCAGCGCATGGAGGAGGTTCGTCCACCTTTCTTTCAGCAATCACTCGCTTCCGTTGCAGAACGACGAGTGGAAGGCGAAACTGGACGAAGAGGAGCGCCACTCCTTTGCGCAACTCGAGGAGCAGAAGGAGAAAGCGGACGAATGGAAGTCGATAGCCGGCGTATTTGAGAAACTCGTGAGCGCAGCAACAGCACTGCTTTACAGCTGCCTTTTCTAGCTCAACCTGACGCTCTCGAAGCTCGCCACTCACGCGCAGCTTGACAGAGTGGGCGGACAGCCGACCGACAACCAGCTCTTGGCGGACTTCCGTTTGCTGGTCGGCGGCGAGAAGATCCGAGTGAGCAGCAGAGGAAGTTCGAGCGCTCAATCCATTGGTTGCAGGTGCACAAGCTCGTCCTCGCCGCGAAAAGCGCCTTTTTCCCGCACAATTCCGTGCGAATCCGAACAAAACGGAGTTCTCGGTGGAGGGCATTGCAGCAGATGTCGTGAAGCGAATGGTCGAGTTCATGTACCGCGGGCGATTGGACAGAGTGGAGGAAGATGTCCGCGAACTGTACGTGGCCGCCCGCCTCTTCGAAATGACCGCTTTGATCGTGGGTTTTCTCCGTTGACTCCCTACCATTCGTTTCTTGCAGGCGGAGTGCACGCGCGTGTTGAAGGCGTGCATTTCGAAGGAGAACGCCGCCGAGATGCTCGTCCTGGCCGCTCAGAATGATGACCACGGGTTGGGCGATTTTGCGCTTGGATTCGCGGAGAAGGGCGGCCCCAAGCTGGAGCTGCTGTTGGCCCCGTCGATCAAATCGCTCATCCGCAACGAACCGGACACCTACGAGAAGATCGTCGAGTGGATGGAGCAGCGGGTTGTTTGTTGGTTGTTTTTGTGAATAAAAGACGCTGGAAGAGGTGGTGGTCGAAAGTCGAGCTGGACGGTTGAAGGCGTCGTTTCACAGTTGAGATGGCGCCGCGGACGCGCCCTGCACGTCCCGCTCGCTCCTCGCTTTTTGGCGTTCGGCAGTTCAGAAAGACGAACGTCCACCTGCTCGTTTACCAGACCTCATGCACGGGACCGATTCGGCCAGGCTCGAGAGAAAGCAGTGAGTAGAACATGTTTATGCGTTAGCTCGAACATTCACCAGAGAGTACAGAAGAACACACGCGGGAAGAACGCTTGCAACGATTAGCGGGGATTGTCCAGTCCGATCAGGATGCGGATTCCGTCGTGGACGAGCGAGCACGTGGGGAGGGACTTCGAGTACTCGGGCCACGGGATCTCGCCCTCGCGCGTCCAGTCGAGCCATCCGAACACCTGTTCGTGGCTCACGTGTCGCCACTTCTCCTGAACAAACGAATGAGTGGCAGAACGAAGAGAAGAAACGAACGGAGTCCTCGACAGAGATGCGCAACTCGTCGCCGCCCGACCGGAAGCCAGCGTGGTTCATGGCCGCGGCGAACTCCTTCGTCTTCTTGATGATCCACAGCAACTTGTTCGCGTCACAAAGTCGCTGTAAGGGCAAAGCAATCCGATTAATCGGCCAACCGGATTCACTTACCTTGAGGCGGACGCCGCACTCTTTTCGGCAGACGAGCTTGAAGTGTCCGTTGACGGCGCGCAAGTGGCGGAGTGCTTGCGGAGTGCCGTCGTCCGCCTAGATCTCAGCCGGAATGTGGAGTTCCTGCAGCTGCTCGTTCCGCGGGAGCGGTCCGCAGTCGTGCAACGAATGGAAGCCCTGCGGCGCGCCCTGCGACCGCACAGCGAGTGAGATGCGCGCCGACTTCAAGCGGAAGACGTTCGCAACGTCTGCAAAAGGAGAGGTAAACTACAAGTTTTTCTCTTCCACGTACACAAATGCTCGCACCCGTCGACGATCACTTCGACCAATCCGAGCGGAGCCGTGCGCTTCCGCAGCATCGCGGCGATCCCAAGGGCTGTGGGTCTTCACGCGGAGCACGCGGTCGGGCAACGAGTCGACGAGGAAGTGCGCGAACGAGCGGGAGAGCTTGCCCGTCGCCAATTGGATCGAGCACAACGACGTCAGGCCTGAAAGCGCGCATGTTGAACGAGATGGTCGACAGGGAACTTACCGCGCAAGATCGAAGCGATTTGCATCCACTCGTGCATCCCGGCGAAATTCTCGCCAATCGAATCGTCTTTCCACTCGACGTCGATCTCGGCCAGGTTGCGAGAGAGACGGAGAAGAGACGCGACACTGGCGGTCATCACGACGAAGCCGAACAGCCGACGGCCGAACTTGGTCAATCTGATGTTCCCGTACCTGATGAAGATCTGTGCCGCTCCGAAGTCCGCCGCGTCGAAAAAGGCGTCCATCCAGCGGCGGTTGATGAGCAGAAAGCGGACGGCCGGTTTCTCGTCCTCCATGAGGATGTCGAACAGCGCGGCCATCTCGTTGGCGTTCACGTGGAACTGGACGCATTTGCGGCCCTTCATGCGCAGACGGGGCGGCGGGCGGACGGAGGGCACGTCGACGCTGGACTCCTCATCGAGGCGGGGCTCTCCGGCGGGCGGATTTCCGTCGACCTCCGGCATCTCCTCGGTGCGGGGCTGCTCGTTGGCTGCGGGCGCGTCCTTAGTGCAGGGCTTTGTTGGAGCCGACGCCATTTCGCCTGAAATGCGGCAGAAATGAGACGAATTTCGAAATATAATCGATTTTTGGGCGAATTCGAAGAAACGATCGGATTTTCGGTGAATTTTTCGCACAGAACCGAGCAAACAGCAGTCGAAAAGGTCGTGAAAGTTGCCGGAAAGAAGGAACTCACTCCGATTGACGAAACTCCCGATCGAAATCAACAAGCCGACGCGGGAAGCGGCGAGCGGCAGCGTCGGGCGGAACGCCAACCGGCCGCTCGGGTCTCCGCGGCGAGAGTTCCGGCCGCCGTCTGTCCGCCCACCTCCCTCTTGTTCTTTCCGGTGATCGACTGTCCTTTTCTGAGCACTAAATGATCGCTAAGCTCCGTAGGCGATTTGGATACTCGTTCGTTGCCAATGGAGAGACGTAGTCGAAGACAGCGTGTTTATTCTCTAGCCCCAACAACCAGAAAGAAGATGGGTGAACAGTCCAACGGTTTTGCCCCTAATCGAGCCCCATCAGAATGCAGATGCCGTCGTGGACGCGAGAGCAGGCGGGCACGGGCCACGAGCCGCCGCCGTACGGAATCCGCCCGTCGCGCTTCCATCCGAGACGTTCGAAAGCGTCGTCTCGAGACACCTCCCTCCAACGAGCCTGAAACAAGGAGATCGAGTGAACGAATCGAAGAAACGACCCACGGAATCGCTGGGGTAGACGCGCAGCTCGGCGGTCTTCGCGGCGAATCCCGCCGGTCGCATCGCCGCGACGGCCTCCACGCGCCACAATTCGTGCGGTCGCTGTTCAAATCAAAAGAATGATCAGTCGCCTACGCGGAATGCACCAACCGAAAGATGAACGGAAGAGCGCTCGCGGTAGACGAGTTTGAAGTGGTCGTTGGGGGCGCGCAGACGGCGAAGAGCTTGCGGCGTGTCGATCTCCGTGCGGATAACGTCCGAGACGTGGAGCTCCTGCAGCCGCTCGTTTTGGTCGAGGGGGCCGCAGTCGAAGTGATTGCAGGAGCACGAAACGAGGTCCAGCCCCAGATCGATGCGCAGAGACGGCAGGCGGTAGACGTCCGCAAGATCTGCAAAGCGGGTCTGCAATGGCGAATGGTGGGCGTCGACTCACACGGATGTTCGCTCGTTTCGCCCAGAAATTGGACCGATTCGAGCGGAGCCTTGCGCTTCCGAAAGAACGTCGCTATGCGGATGTCCACACCTTCAAGCGAGTCACCCGGTCGGGCAGCGAGTCGACGAGCATTCGGGCGAACGGGAACTTGATCGCGAGCCACCAAACGATCAGGCGGATGGACGACAACGAGGGCAGCGCTGCAAAGCGGGCGAGTGAAAGCAGACGGCCGGCTGGGAGCTCACCGCGCAACTCGGCGGCCACTTGCATCCAGTCGAGCATCAAACGGAAGTCCACGCGGTCCGGATCGACCTCCCACTCGATTTCGATGGCGGTCAGCCTCCGGGAGAGCTGCAAGATCGCCGCAACGCCTTCGAGGGTCCTCGCTTTTGAGGTCGAGCGACGTCGAACCGAAGAAGCTCGAGTGGAAGAACGCGTCCAGGAACGAGCGGTTGAGGAGGACGGCGCGGACGGGCGGAAGATCGGGCTGCACGTCCTCTTCGTCGAGCATCCGCTCGTACTCCAGCGCCACAAAGAACTGCAGCCAGGCGCGGCCCGTCGGCGGCAGGCGGGGCGAATTGCGGACGGGCGCCGCTTCGAGTCGGAGCTGCCCGTTGTCTTGCGGGCCTTCTTGCACAACGGGATCTCCTTCTTTACGGATTGCTTCTTCGACAAGCGCGTCGTTCGGAGTAGCGGCCATCTGCCTGAAATACGAAACAAAGTCGTGATTTCGAACACTTCAGCTGAACGAAGGAATTTCCGTCCGATTTTGAGCAAACAAGCATCGAAAAGACCTCAAAAGTTGCGGCGACACAAAACTCGGCTCGCTTCACGTCGATCGACGATCATAACAAATCAAAACAAGAAACAAAGCCCCAAACCGCTGGGTGGGTGGACGGCGTGCGGCAAAACACCAACCGGCCGCTCGTTCGTCCGGGCGCTCGCTGTCGTTTGATCGAATGGAAGGAGAAGGTGATGAGTCGATGGAGGAGCCGAACGAATGTTCGGACGGATTCTTCGTGCACTTCATTCTTCTGCCCCGTCATTTGAAGGAACGAGTGCAGAACAACTGCGGCATAAAAAGAAATCTTCGCAATCGATCGGCCTATTCAACCGAGCATGCAAACACCGTCCATCCTCTCCACTCACTGCCCTCGCCGGTTGCTCAGCCGAACGCCCGCCTTCCGCCGAGATTCCCGCCGCCACCGCCCGGCCGC